>JAODAC010005218.1:0-31720 GCA_027575185.1 Mimaenictus wilsoni
CTTTTCTTCGATACTTGGGTATCGAAAGTATCGAAGTTTCAAAAGTATCGATATCAAAAAGTATCGATACTTCGTGATTAGTTGACATCCCTATCGTTTCATATCATTTCAAAATATTTAATAGCATTTTATCATTTCATATGTGATCTCCTATATCATTTCTTAACCACGAATATTTTCATTATATCACATCGAAAATGATATTTTACGCATTACGGATGCAAATGAGAAGCAAAATAAAACGGATTAACCTGCGATGGAAAGCAGTTAAAGTCCGAATCAATTACGTCCGGTGTGTTTAAGAACACTCGCTCGTACTTGGGGCAATCAGCACCCAGCCCAGCGGTCGAAATCGATTATTAGTCTAATTAAAATCGTTGTTGATTTTAGACGTTAATAGCGTTAACCACACTTGGTAGAGCAACGCACTGTACGTAGCTCATTTGCATGAATGCGTTAGTCGATCGTTGATGACGCTGATGTGAAACCGCGTTCCATAGATTCATGGTGGCTGATAAGCCACCGAACGAACATATTTTATTAAAACAGAAGTCACCCATTAGGGTATTAGTTAAATATTGGTTCATGTCATTCGGTGACTTAGGAGAGTTCTTGGAATGAAGAAGTTAATTAATCATCACATGATGAGCAATTTGTTCGCCTGTTCCTCTTGAAGATTTGGAATGACTTTTAGGACTAAATGTGTGTGTGTGTATATGTGTGTGTGCCCGTTTGTGTGAGAGATATATTTAAACTCATGTAAAAGTTAATCAGGTGTATAGTGAAGTTTACGAAGTGTCTGATACTTGAACATTCTTATCTTCAAATTGGTTTCTTATTGTTGTTTATATGATCGTATCGATACTTTTGACACCAAAATACCTATGTAAGCGTCATCTAGCGGTGAAAATTGAAACGTTTTTTTAAATTTTTACCGCTAGATGGCGCTGAAGGTTTTATCAGGCTGTAAAAATGTGCTAATCAATCAACTAATAGTAAATACATTAAATAAACATCAAAAACGTCTTAAACAATTTTGCAGCATACGAAATTTTCAATCGGTCGCTATTTTTATCGACGTCACCATATTGATATCCCTCCAACATTCCTAGAATGTTTCAACATGGTGCTAGCCACTAGTCACAAGCGACGCTAGCCACATGCAATAAAATAAACAATTTTGAGGTTAAAGAGGTGCTGAACGATCAGCGATGCGCGTCAAACGTTGGAAATCACACGCAGGATGCATGGCATACCACCGACAATCCCATCCACTGGCGTGCGCATCCACGGATATCACGGATACACCAGATACATTGCCTGACTGGCCAGCTGACACTTGTTTTATGACGCCGATGACGATGATGAATCGTGCGCAGCGTCGATTTAAATGTAAATGCGTGTCCGCCGCTCGCGCCATTATTACGTATTATCCGGATCGATCAGATTAGCCCCGGCGTGTCCCGACCGCAGCATTCCATGCGATATGATGGTATGATGCTTGTTTGCTGCCCCCAATAGTCCAATAAAATCATCATTCATCACCGTTGTAGCAAGAGTAAAGAGCTGCAGAATGCGCAACTGACGACGACGACGAGATGTGGTGCGCATATCAGTACACATCAATCTCGCCCCGTGTATGCGCCGCGGCCTGAAGACGACAAGATGTCGGCGGTGATTGATTGTTTCGCCGGGTTTTTCGCTCTCGATTTAAAGCGTTCGCATTATCGGGCTGCCGCTTATCACCTGTGAATGAAAAAAAAAACGGCGATTGGCCTGGCTGACTCCTGTCGCCAACGCCACATAAGGATAGTGATTATGCGTGATTTTGTTCTCTACCTGGATGGATAGTTGATAATTTACAGAGGTTCTTGATATACAGGGGCGTCACAACTCTTTGGAATCCAAAAAGTCTAATTCGATAAGTCATTAGTCAACCTGTGAAACTATCTATACTTTCGTTCGATGATTGATGACCGTGGAATTTTGAATCTCGAACACAAAGTCATTCAAATTTTCACAGATAGATGGTGTCATTAAAAAAAAGATATACAGGGGCGTCACAACTCTTTAGAATCCAAAGAGTCTAATTTGATAAGTCATTAGTCAACCTGTAAAATTGTCGATAAGTATCGATACTTTCATTCGATGATTGATGTCTGTGGAATATCGAATGACGAATACAAAGTCATTCAAAATTTCACGGACAGATGGCGTCATTAAAAAAACTGATATACAGGGGCGTAACAACTCCTTGGAATCCAAAACGTCTAATTTGATAAGTCATTAGTCAACCAGTGAAATTGTAGATAAGTATCGATACTTTCATTCGATGATTGATGACCGTGGAATTTTGAATGACGAGTACAAAGTCATTCAAAATTTCACAGATAGATGACGTCATTCAAAAAAAAAAAAATAGAAACTGATATACAGGGGCGTCACAACTCTTTGGAATCCAAAAAGTCTAATTTGATAAGTCTTTAGTCAACCTGAGAAATTGTCGATAAGTATCGATACCAAGACATTCAAAATTTCACAGATAGATGGCGTCATTCAAAAAAAAAAAAAACAATAGAAACTTTCTTTAAAACTAAAATTCTTTATGTATGAAATGATATGTTATGAGGAATGATCTGAATAGATCTTAACATAGATCTCTCACACTACATTTATGCAGTTTTATACCTTTATTACTTTATATTGCAGCGCAGTTATTCGCCGATTATTTTAAAGCCATCAATACTAGATTTCCTGCAATTTGTTTATCAATTTTATTGCAATATTTCCGTATGATGTAGTCAATATCAATATGGCTGCAGAAATTTTGTGCGATGGACTGCCGTGAGCCTTGAAACAAGTATCATTTTAGATTCACATAGAAGAATCAACCGCCAGTTGCCGCCAATGCCAGAGAAAGAGAGAGAGAGAGAGTACGTTCGCTTTAATCGGTAATACACACAAGCTTTGCATTACACGACGACCGACCGACGATACAGATACAGATCCGAAACATCCATTATTACCGTCTAACCGTACTCGGTACGCTCAGCAATGCAATCGTTGCGACTTCAACTTTATTCATCGCACTTTGTTGAGTCATTGCGGCGGCGCGGCGAGTGTTGTAGGCCCTCGAAGATATCTCCCCTTGGTCCAGCTAGTCTAACATCTTCTGCTATATCTTCTTAAGAGCGCATAACTACTGCTAGAGTGCGCTTTCGTTGTTTTTTACTTGCGTGAAGTCGGCTAGTCAAAGACTATAGAGCTGCTACCTGTGTAACTTGAGAGACCTAAGGGCCTTTTCACATTGTGAGATTGAAGATTGAGAAGATGGGTAAAGTTTTGTAAACTCGATCTGTTTTTAACGGTTCAAAATGTTGAGAAAGCCTCATTTGTATAATTTGTGCATCTATCATTTGCATTGTGGCAATTACTAATCGCGGTTCCCGCACGAAAAACGAATATCAACATCCGCGGACATCCTAATCATCAAGACATAAACATCCCGAATGCAGAAACGTCGAAATCACCGCGAGATGGTGACCCTTGCTTCCGTGGTGACGTACAAAGGAGTGGTTGCGGCATCACCATCTTTGATGCCCAATCGACCAATTCCCCACAACCGGCAATCTGTCGTAATCTCATTTATTTCATTTGTACCATCTATATCATTTGTATAATTTGTATCTTGTGCCATATTTATCCTTTACATTGTGGCGATCACTAACCTCAGTGCCCGCACGCAGAACGAGCAAATATTAACATCCGCCACCATGCTAATCATCCAGACATAAATATCCCGAATGCTGAGGCATTGAAATCGTCACCGCGCTATCGTGACCCTCGCGTTTCCGCGGTGATGTGTAAAGGAATGGTCACGCCATCACCTCCATCTTTGATGCCCTCCTGAATACCAATTCCCCACAACCGTCAGTCTGTCAGCATCTGTGAGTCCGACCTCAGCAGCCGCCACCAGCGAGTCCGCCGTGCCGTCTTCAGCTAGTCTGTCGCCAGAATCCGACGTAATTCAATTACATTTTTGTATCTATCAGTATCCTTTTCTACCTTTATGTCTTCCTGTATCTTTCTATATCTGTATCTTTGCATCTTTCTATATCTTTCTGTATATTACGGTATCTTTCTATATCTGTATCATTCTGAATCTTTCTGTATATTACTGTATCTTTCTATATCAGCATCATTCTGAATTTTTGCATCTTTCTGTATCCTTCTATATATTGCCGAATCTTTATGTCTTTCTATATTTCTCTATATCTGTATCATTCTGAATCATTCTATATCTTCGTATCTTTCTATAGCTTTATATATAATTCCGTATCATTCTGTGGGATTGAAGAGTAAAGAGATGAGAAAGTCTTGGTAAAGTCGATATATTGATTTTAATACTTTTAGTTTCATGTGTATACTTTCAGAAATGTATTTAATTTTCAGAATTTATTGTTGCTTCTCGTGGCGTGTCTTTTCGCTGAAAAACTGTGGCGCCACTGGATTGGCCCCAATCTCTCCACTCTGCAATATCGCAGAGGCTGAACAACACTTCCGCCATTCTTGCACATCCTCTTCGCGCGGTGGACGACTCGCGCAGGTAGCAATCTCACAGACATCTCCTCACATCTCGTGCGCGCACCATCGGAAATCGTAACCCGCCGCGGGCTGGCTGCATGCACCTGATGATGATGCAGAGGACCAGGCCAGCCAGCTCAACACACAGTATTCTACCTATCTTCTACATTGGTGCACTTACTTACTTAAGTCGCCACGGCGGCGTCAAACAAAGTGGCGCGTTCCCATCTCCGGCGGCGCGGAACCGGCCGCCGCCGCGTACTTTGCTAGAGATTCGCGCATAGGTAGATCATGCGAAACATGCGAACATATATCGATTGTTTATGCCGCTGTTTGCCGCTGTAATAAAGTCAGGGAGCTAAATCTAAGGCGTTGTTCACATACCTAGCGACGAAGCTTTTATTATGTTTTTGCTAATACATACCTAAAGCTGAACTAAATCTGGACATTTTTCTGCATCTTATTGTATATTTCAGTATCTTTCTGTGTCATTTCTGCATCTTATTGTTTATTTCTGCATCTTTTTGTATATTTCTGTATCATTTCTGCATCTTTCTTGTATATTTCTCCATCTTTTTGTATATTTCTGCATCTTTTTGTATATTTCTGTATCATTTCTGCATATTTTTGAATATTTCTACATCATTTCTGAATGTTTTTGTATCATTTCTGAATCTTTTTGTATCATTTCTGCATCTTATCGTATATTTATGCATCTTATTGTATATTTCTGCATTTTTTTGTATCGTTTCCATCTTTCCGTATCATTCTAAATCATTTTATATCATTTCTATAATGAGTATTATTTATATAATTTATATCACGATTATTATAATTTCGTTTGTATCATTCGTACTATACTATTTGCATCATTTGTATCAATCAGTTGAATCATTTGTATCATTTTATCTTTTCATCGAGCTCTTGTCACACATTACTGAAAATTGACAAAGACTAAAACCATAGAAAAAACAAACCTGATGCTATCTAAAGTTCTTTAATCTATAAACCAATGAATATATCAATCATTAAAGTGTCCAATCGTGGTTATACATTCCTCCATCAAGATTTTCAGATATATAAAACCAGTGGAATTTTCACTAGCAAACTGTTTTTGAATTTTCGCTTGGAACTACTCCATCACAGAGTCCAACAGCGTCGTTAATCGCGGCGCGGCGTTCGTTGTTAATCAAAATTTTCATTCATTTTTTCCACGTCCGTAGTTTATTATAAGCGCTCGTAAAATTCAACCTGCGATTCCTGCAAGACGCCTACAAGATGCGCTCGCTTCTTGCTCTCTGAGCAACCAATACCAGCATCACAGACAGCACCGCAGAATCTAGGCTGTAAGCAAGCGAACAGGCAAGTTGAGGATGATCAATGATTAGCGATCGCATGGCCAGGGAGGCGGCTATTAAGCGCCTGCCGATCTCTACATCCACATCGCGCGAGAGCAGGATTAATCGTTTTTATCGAAGCTCATTCGATTTTTGCCAAGATCGTCCTTGTCAACCAACCACAACTTGTTGCAATGAAAAAAGAACAACCAAAAAAATGTGGCTAACTGGTACGACGACCAACAAATGCCACGTAAAGCCTAGCGAACAATACAGAATGCATCTCTCACAGGGATGGATTGAAGCATATCCTGCAAGCGAGCATGTGTTCTGTTCGACCTGCGAGAGAGCCACAAATGAGCGATCGATCAATCGAGACGGCTTTTTTGATTAATTGCCGTACGCGTGCGCAGCGCACGTTCGCACACTAAACGTTTAGTTTCTGCGCGCGTTTTACTTTTTCTCCATGTTGTTCTTGTTGTTTTTGATGTGCTTGTTGTGGTTGTTGCTGTTGTTGATGATGCTGATAGAAGAGAAGAGAAGTTGAGAAGGCAATCGCGATGGATGCAATGACGAGAGCGAAACGATGGCTGATAGCCGATCGAGTGATTAAAAATATGGACAATATGCGGGCATGATTGGCGATCGCCGGGATCGGATCGACGTGTGATCGATTGATATTGTTTTTAGTTAAATCACATACCATTCCATCCATTCTGGTTCTACAGGCATTTTTTAAAAGGTTTTTAACGCCTGGAATTTTCTCTGCCTCGAGTTTTCTCTGCCTGGAATACTCAACTGCGTACACTCTAGCATTCTTAATTTGCACCAAAAACGAAATTCCAAAACGTTTTTGCAAAGTTTATAAAATTATCTTAAATATGACGTCGAGTTTTTCAAAATTTCCCAAAAATTATGTTTTTGTGCATTTTTAAAAATAAAAAGCAATTTCGCAGTAAAATTCGACTTAAAAATACGAAAAACATAATTGTTTTTAAAAATCTATTGACTAGAGAATTTAATTATGTACAAAATGAGACCAAATTCAAGCAAAATGGAAAAAAGAGCATCATTTTTTGGATTACTCAACTGCGTACACTCTATCACTCTTAATTTTCATCAAAAATGAAAAACCAAAAAGGTTTTGAAAAGCTCATAAAATTATCTTGAATATGACGTCGAGTATTTTCAATAAAAAGTTATAATTGTTTCTTTTTATTGATTTTAAAATTGAAATTGCACCTTTTTCATGAAAATTCTACTTACAAACATGAAAAAAATATAAATATACCATTTTTCAAAAAAACAATTAACGCCATATTCTAGAGAATTTAATTGTCTATAAAATGATCCATCATTCAGCCAATTCTGTTCAGTAGAATCTTCTCAATCGTGTACAATAAATGAAAAAACAAGTTTAGGGTGTCATATTTATGTCACATCACTTTTTTGATCACTCAATTGCGTACACTCTAGCATCTGTAATTTTCATCGAAAATGAAAAACCAAAAAGGTTTCGAAAAGCTTATAAAATTATCTTCAATATGACATCGAATATTTTCAATAAAAAGTTATAATTGTTTATTTTTATTGACTTTAAAATTGAAATTGCACTTTTTTCATGAAAATTCTACTTTAAAATATGAAAAAATCTATAAATATACAATTTTTCGAAAAACAATCAACGTCATATTCTAGGGAACTTAATTATCTATAAAATGATCCATCATTCCACCAAATCGGTTCAGTAGAATTTCCTTAATCGTGTACGCAAAATCAAAAAAAATTCATTCTTTTAAGTACCATATTTTAAAATCGGCTTTAATTCCATCAAATTTGATTGCAAAAAAATAAAACAACGAGCAAATATCTGATAAATTTTCCCTTTCAATTAGTAACGCGAAGGAAATAATCCAAAACCTATTATTAAGCGAACTCGCAGAGAAAATGTTCTCATCGTGGTGATTTGCTCATCATGGGTTCGACGACGATGTTGAAGATTCCTGAGAGTCTGAAGAGTCATCATCAATTAATAATCTGGCTTCGAAGAAAGCGAAAGACAAGACTATACAAGGGGCTGGATGAATAAAAATTAAACACTAAAAATAGACGCAGTAGAATAATTGAATTAAAAATCCAATTAGTATGCCGATGCCAGAAGTGGATGCTGCATTTGCTGGAGCGCTAGAAGAGTACTGAAGTGATCAAGTGAAGCGCACTGGAGTGCTTCAGGTGATGAGAAAGAAGGAAAAACTAATTGGACTCAGTTACGTAGAAGAAGAAGTTGCTGAATATTTTACACCAATACATTTGGACATATTTGCATCTATTTTATTCCGTTGAAATATATTCCAATCTATAAAATCGTAATTGGCATGCGTGTCATTAAAGTAACCAATCGAGGTTGTTTGTAGGCTGCTGTAGGATGGTCTTTGCAGGAATATTAGCAGGATATTTAAAATGCAATATTTAGAAAAAGTAATTTATAGACATTTTTCGGACAGTAAGAATCTCGCTATCATAAGGCTCAACTTTAATGCCTTATAACATCGGTTCCAAGTAATCTATTGAAAAACTATTCGAGGAGTTTGTAGAGGTTTGCATGCTGAATCGATTGGTGTATGATTTATACTTTTAAAAATTGTAGAAATAAAAGAAATATGTACAAAAGTGAAACATTTCGGACAAGTATTTTTTTCAGATCGGCAATGTTGATATTTTTAGACTCAACTTCAACGACATATAACATGGTTTCTAAACAAGTAATCAAACATCTATTCCTGGAGATAATAGCAAATTTCATTCAGAATCGAATGGTATATGATTTGTATACATAGATAGAAGGTAAATATAAGTAAAAGTGAAATATTTAGAAAAAGTAATTTCAAGTCATTTTTTGTGGCAGAGAAAATGTCGCCGTTATTCGATTCAACTTTAATGACTTATAACATCAGTTCTAAGTAATCAAATGAGAAACTATCCGAAGAGTTTGCAGAGACTTTCATGCTGAATCGATTGGTGTATGATTTATACTTCTCGAAGTAAGAGAAATATGAATAAAAGTGAAATGTTTAGGACAAGTCATGTCTTTGAGATCGGCAATGTTGACATTTTTAAACTCAACTTCAACGACATATAACATGACTTCTAAACAAGTAATCAAACATCTATTCCTGGAGATAATAGCAAATTTCATTCAGAATCGAATGGTATATGATTTGTATACCTAGATAGAAAGTAAATATAAATAAAAGTGAAATAGTTAGAAAAAGTAATTTCAAGTCATTTTTTTGGGCCGTGATTAGGCGCAACTTTAATGCCTTATAACATCGGCTCCGAGTAAACAAATGAAAAACTATCCGAGGCGTTTGCAGAGATCTTCATGCTGAATCGATAGGTATATGATTTATAGTCCTACAAATACTGGAAAGGTGAAAAAATGTTGAAAAACATAAAACGTCATTCGAAAAAGAAAACATCTTTTCAAAATCGAAAACGTTTTTATATGTTATATTTCTCTATAATTATCTAATATTCAGGCGTAAATATGGACATCAAAACAAACTATATTTAATGCCGAATCGAATGGTATAAAATTGAGCGTTCTGTGATACGTAGATAAGTGAATATTTAAGAACAAAGTTTGAATTTCATATTTTAGTTCCTCATTTTATCGCTTCAGTTTGCGTAGGGTCGTTTAAAGTGAAATGATGCAAAAATGAAGCTGTAGCAAATACCGGCAGCGTAGCAGCAAGCAGCCAGGGACAAAATTATAATATTACGCTATAATTTTCATAATTACGCATTTTCAACTGCACCCGAACGCCGAGAGCCGAGCGCAGAAGTTACAAGTTTCTCCAACGGCGTCCAATTGGCCAACGGGGCTAATTTTTTCCCAACCACGTTGAAGATGCCATTCCCGAGTTGGAATTATAGAGAAAAACAAAGTAAGCATTTCCTCAATTAGACCGACAAAAATGCTGGACAAAAAGCATCGAGTGAAACTTGAGAAAAGCTAGCTTAGAAAGCCAAGAAGGTGAGTGTGTGGCCCCAATCGCAATCACAAACTTCACTCGTCTCTCGCTTCGTCTTGTCGTCTTCAAAGGTGTTGTCTCAATCATCATACGTGCAGTGGTGGTCAGTTTAATTATGATGGTATCATAATATTTATACGGTTTATATGTATTTCATACATGGAAACGACTAATGTAGGATAATGAATCCATTAACATTCGAATCTTACAATTAGAAAGCTGGAAAACTGGAGAATTGTATACTAACGTTTGACATTCGACTAACGCCATCTATTGGTTAATGGACGTTGACTGACAAGTGACAGATGACACATGACAGTCAGGCTGTCAGAAAGTATATATATAACGAGGAATCTTTTGAAAAGGTTATACAAGTATATTTACGAGGAATTTGTAAATTTTGCTAATATGCCATAATAAACTCATTTCTTTAATTTTTTTTCTACAAATTTTAGGTGTTTCTATCATTTGACACTCGCCATCTATTGATCAATGACATTATTTAGATGTTTGATAGTTGATGGGCTGATTTTTAGCGTTCCTAACCTTAATTCCAGGCTTTATCATCTTTGTAATCAACTGAAAACTGTTTACACCATTTAAGATTCAGCGTTTAAAAAAGATTAATGCAAATAATGAATCTGTAAACTTAGAAATTTTTACTGTTTGACATTCAACTACCGCCATCTCTTGGCAGACGTTGATTGATAAATGACAGACAATTTGACGCATAACGATGGTATGTATTGAGAGTGTAGATAGCGAAGGGATTAAGCGTGTAGATTCACGGTGAGTTTATGGATGTTGTTCGGAGTTTTAAAGTGCACTAATCACTCGTCAAATCGATCAAAACGTCTAGAAAAACATCTACGTGCGCGGTTAAAAACGGCTGGATTTCTTTTTACAGGCGTGTATAACCTAACCTCAACACGTGGCTTTAACATCGCTTCAGATTACGTCAATCAATCAAAGCGGACAAAGAGAGAGCAGAGAGTATTGGGCTATTCTAAGTCAAGTCAAAGTTGAGGAATCTTCAAAACGTCTTCTAAACAACTTTGGAACATCTTGGAAACATTTTACTCTTCGAATGACGTTGGACGAAAGACGTCGGACGAGAAGTAAAAGGAAGGTTCACAATGACTCACCACTGATGAATTATAATGACCACGAAACATGACAGGGCTTTGAGGAATTGAGCTTAGTAGGAGTAGGAGTACAGAGAACATTGGAGTGTAGGAAAAGGCAAGGATTTTCAGGAGGACAGGAAAGGTAGGAGCACTGGAGTAAAGGCAGGACAGGAGTGTAGGAAGATCAGGAGTCAAGAACGAAGGTCAGAAGAGTCCAGGAAGGCTGGAAGAAAGGACAGGAGTCTAGGGAGGAAGGACCGATAAGTTTAGGTACGAAGAACAGCTGAGTCTAGGAACGAAGGACAGGTGAGTCTAGGAAAGAAGGAAGGACATACGAAGAAAGGACAGGAGTCTAGGAAGAAGGAACAGAAGAGTCTAGGAACGAAGCACAGATGAGTTTAGAAACGAAGAACAGATGAGTCTGGGAACGAAGAACAGATGAGTCTGGGAACGAAGAACAGATGAGTCTGGGAACGAAGAACAGATGAGTCTAGGAGGGAAGGGCAGAGAAGTTTACGAAGAAAGGAGAGGAGTGTAGGAAGGACAGATGAATCTGGAAACGAAAGACAGAGGTATCCAGGAAGAAGGATGTACAGGAGTCTAGGAAGGAAGAACAGATGAGTTTAGGAAAGAAGAACAGATGAGTCTAGGAACGAAGGACAGGTGAGTCAATGAACGAAGAACAGGTGAGTCTAGGAACGAAGAACAACTGAGTCTAGAAATGAAGGACAGATGAGTCCAGGAACAAAGGATAGATGAGTCTATGAGCGAAGGACAGGAGATTCGGAACGAAAGACAAGAGTCTCAGAAGGACAGGAGTGTAGAAAGGAAGAACAGGAGTCGTTTGACCGAATTCAAAAATCAAAGACCACGGTTGGCATTGGCCCCCAGCTAAGACACCAGAACTATATCTCGAAAAACTGCACTACCCATTCGTATGTCTAGATATTGACAAAGAGACTCCGTTGGGAACGGATTCTATTTCAGATTTGATCCCATTTGTTCGCAGATCCCATTATAAATCAAGTCAAATTAAAATAACTAAGGTGATCATCACCACGATTAGGAATATGAGTGTTCGAAAAAAGGACAAGAGTAGGATTGTAGGAAGGACAGAAATATATGAGTCAAAGGAGGAGAAGAAGCACAGGAGTTCAAGAATAAAAGTCTCATTTCCTACTTTACGACCAAAACTTGGGAACTTACTCATTATCCTGCTGATCCTGTCCTCGCCGCATATCCAAAATTTGTAAAGACACCGGTAGAGAATGTAAGTCGGTATCATCCACGTCGTCGATATTTGGAGGCGACGTAGACCCAACACTATTGTCAGCACTACGAAAAATCGTCCCCACTCCGGACGTACCCGAATCGGAATTCTCCGGACCTTTAATTGGGGTAAAAAACGAGGCCGCTTGAAAATTCGTACTGTACAAGTTTAAGTTTGTTGAAGAGCACTGATTTGGGAAGGTCTTTTGTAAGCTCCCTGCACTACCCAAGGTTATCCCCGAGATTCCTCCTGAAGTCGTCCCTGAAGTCTGTCCCAAGGTTGTTCCAGAGGCAGTCCCCGATTTAAACCTGGGAAAGTTCTCATAGAAAGACTTCTGTGATGTGGTTGTGGAACCTTCCAGGGAAGTGTTGAAACCACTGTCTAGCGCCGATGTTTTACTGCGAAGCGCCGCCTGCTTGCCGTATAACTGCCGGTAGTACTTCTCCTGGTCGCCGTACATCCAACACACTTTCCACCATTGTTTGCACATCAGCACATTCGCGGAACTCGCGTTCGTATCCCGACGGAAGGCACCCGGTGGGGTTGAGGTTGGATTTGCAATCATTGTCACTTTTTATCTTCCACGAGAAAGAACTTCTTCTAATGAAAGGTTGTTTTTCTAAGAAAAGGTCTCCCAAGGAAAGTTCAACCAAGGAACCTGGAAATATTGGTCTTCCTTTAAAGTCTAGGACTGCTATCTCAATAGGAACAAACCCGCAACACTCTGATTAATGTGGTTAACTTAGAACCAGGAAGGTTGTTCCATAATTTTGAAACACTTTTAGGTGTTTCCGATACTTTAAGGTGTTCCTTACACTTTTAGGACGTTTCGCGACATTTTTAAGTGTTCCCAGCACTTTAAGGAAGTTTCCTGAACTGTTCCTGTACTTTCTTGGAAGTTCTTGCGCTTCAGATGTTTCATCAATTTGAAGTAGTTTTAGGTGTTTCCGACTGTTTTATGTGCTTCCGGCAATATAAGGAAAGTTCCTGCACTTTTAGGTGTTCCTGACACTTTTAGGAAGGTTCCTGCACTTTTAGAGTGTTCCTGTATTTTCCTGGAAGTTCCTCCAATTCAGATGTTCCATCATTTTGAAGCAGTTTTAGGTATTCTCCACACTTTAAAGACAGTTTCAGCACTTTTAGGTGTTTCCGATACTTAAGGAAAGTTCCTGCACTCTTAAGTGTTCCAGACACTTAGGAAGGTTCTTGTAGTTCTAGTGTGTTTCTGTACTTTCCTGGAAGTTCCGGCACTTTGTATGTTTCATCGTTTTGAAGCAATTTTAGGTGTTCCCGACACTTTTAGGTGCTCCCAACACTTGTAAGATGATTCCCAACAGTTTTAAGTGTTTCTCATACTTTCCAGGACGTTCCTGCCCTTCCGAGGTGATCTTTCTTGTACATTAAAAAACCATCCTTCTTCCCCTGAATCAATTCCCATTTGGTAACTTTAAACACCTGCTTGCTGTTGATTGGAACGTAATTTAAAACTCACTCTTAAACCGCTTAAATCGCACTAAGCTTAAACAACTTAAACAAACACCTGCCTCATAAACACCAGGTCACTTATATAGGTATCTTCTACTCTTCTTATCTGATCAATCGACGAACTACTATGTTTTAGGGCTGACTTCCCTAGGAACACATTCCGAAATCTTTTAGAAACGTTTCCATTTGACGGAACTACGCACACGCGCAGCACGCTCAACGCGGTCAGACTGAGTGACTTAAGTCTGCGCGCACGGCGACTCGCCTGTGACTTCTGCGTTTCGGTCGGAACCAACGCGGGCGCAGAGCGACGCGCACCTTCCTCTCTTACCTGCTCGTACACCTGATGTCTATCCATTTACCTCTTGCTTGCTCTCCACCAGGCGCATAGTCCCACTACGCATGTTTTACTTAACTCTAACTCCCAAGAGTAACTTCGTACGCAAAACTTAAAAGTTCTCTTATATTCGTCTCTTTTCTCTCTTTCTTTTGTCTCTCTCTCTCTCTCTCTCTCTCTTACTTCGGACAAGAGAAGAATGTAAGAGTTTGAAAGAAAAAAATCCCAATAAAATTTAAAAAAAGTTTTAAAATATTCTTTATCAAAACACTGGAAACATTGAAATCAAAAGGATTACGTCTTAAAAAATGCGATAAAACCAAGTCTTAATTTTAACGATCGAAGTAAAACGCGTTCTTGCCGAATTCGTTCGCCGAATCAGATTATCAGAGATCAAAGCAAAGGTCGTAAAATCGAAATTTCCAAATTATATGGACTTGAGGGCCTGAGGGTGAAGACTTTTTGTGGTTTTATAATTAAATTTACGATGTTTTAATAAAAAATTAAGTTTTGCTTAGAAATATTACATTTAAATCGATTTATGATACAGCTTAGGCATGAAATTGCCCATTGGGGGGAGTGTCCGCGATGTCCGACTGAAAAAGTGCACTATAATAATATATTTATATAAAATTATTATAACAGATGGCAAATAGAAAATATTAAAGAAATGCGCTTAATATTCGAAGCAGTTTAGACAAGAAATTGTGCATTGATCGTATACAATCATTTAACGCAAATACAAAAATTGAAGCCATTGAATGCGTCTTTAAATTTCCTATCGCCAAGTGAAAAAGTTCTGATTCGTTAAAAACTTTGCCAGGAAATATACTTCAAAATTTATGTAAATCATTTTTCATTTCAAAAATTTTATCAAAAATTATAAAATCTAGAGTTGAGACAGTTGATAAGACAACAACATTTATGTGGGTGGTATCATCTCCCATAGGGCTTTAACATACGCGAAAATTACGTAAATTGCACAACGCAAGACGTTGTTAAAATCGAACATACTCGAAAATATATCATTCAAATCTATGACGGACATTTCAGACACTCCCCTCATAAGAACTACCGAGGTAAAGTTAAGTTGCGTCAACATGGCTACCTTTACGGACAGATTCGCTACGGAAAATTAAAATTCCACGCGGGCGTTTAATGTAAACTCATTTTCTCCGTCTTCTTGGGTTAGTAATAATGAAGTTTCCAACTTCCAAGTCTAAGAACCATCTTCAAAAGTGACGAAAAAAAGGACTGACCACAAAAGGGTTAAACACACGAATAGCAGTTACTGCATTTTTAAATTATTATCAGAAAAAAAAATCAATGGAATCAGTTCTAAATGCGCCAACAATAAATAGATAATAGATATGTATAGTAACACAAGTGCCGCAGTAAAATTTGCAACAGATTTTAGGTCAACCCAAGCCGCAAATCAAGAGTGGCGCCATTTGTTGCTATTTAAACACTGTTTCTAAATTTAAAGACAATTTTTGAGATACAGTTTCATTTTAAAACATATTACATATTATTATCATGAAATGTAAATCTTCTGCATTTTATTTCTGAGAGGGCTTGAAGGTTTTAGTAGCTTGGAAGAATGAAATTATAATCAGCTTTACAATTGCAAACTTACATTTTTGGAAAGATACTGATCGATTCAATTTGCATGTTGCATATAGTTTTTCTTTCTTCATCACCTTCTTTTTGCTGACTTATGGCTGTCGGCAACGAGGCCCTCTGAACCAGAATGAACTCCACATAAAGGAAGCAGGTTATGTATCAACTTAAACTGATGACATTACTGACAGCAGAACGGCAAAAGTATGAGTGAAATTTTAAAAGATGATTTATTTGAAAATTCAAAGAGAGATTCAAAAATTAGCGGAGAAGCAGAAGCTAGCACAAACTTGAAATTTAATGGAGGAGAAAGCCCTTGATTCAATCAATTATTATACAAAATATTTTGATTAATTCTGTTAGAGTTATATCCAAAAAAATAATGATTTAAATTGCCAATTTCCCCACAGTCACACAAATTTGAATCCCGCCTGCCAATTCGAAATAAATGAAGAGGTGTAACAGCAAACCCTGACAAAAGTCGGCATTTAAAAGAATGAAAAATTAAATTGAATTAAAATGAGAAGAGAAAGAAACTTTTTTGACTAAATCATACAACCCACGCCCTGATAACTATACATCCCACCAATTTTGCCAAGCAACACGTAGATTATTTTTTAATACATTATTAAAATCCGAAAAAGAAGGTTTACAAAATATTGACACAACAAGAGAGAGATCCAAAGCCCTTTTAGCAAGTGAATCGGCCATTTCATTTCCACGAATTTTCGAATGTCCCGGAATCCAACATAATTGAATATGTTTCAAATCAAATAATAATTTTCTAATTCTTGAAAGAACACCGGAAGATTTAAATGAAGGATTTACTGAATTTGGAGAGCCAAGAACAGATTTGGAATCCGCAAAAACTACAGCCGGAAAGATCGACAAGTGCTGAATGTATTCAGTAGCAAAAAGAATAGCCATTGCCTCAACAAAGCCAGATGAGAAATGAAAATATCAGCGCCAGACAAAGACAATCAGGGATGAACAGAACCATCTGTAAAAATCTGACAGTTTTTCTTTAAGGATAGAGTCAATTTTAAGAAGAATTGACAATACATAAACATCAAAAAGGTTGTCATTCAGAGCAATAAGTGAAACGAAACTGTTTATTAACATTTCAAAACTCGTCGCTGGTCGCAAACACCGAATACAGCCGATTGCCTACTAGCGCCATCTAACAAATTGGGTTGAACTAAACAATTTTGTTTCAAGGCCACTAATATAACATGTGCTTCTCTATCATATATTTTCTCTGGTGCCAACTATGTTTTTCTTTATAAATATGAAATTATTGCAAAAGTTAATGACTGATTAGATGCCAAGTGGAAATAATGTGTAAAGAAATTTGGTATCAACAGAATCAGCTCGGAATTTTATTTGGGGATCCAGGAGCCAGGAGCGTTAAGCATTTTAGAGCATTGCAAATTTCCATGTAAATGTTAGACCGAAAGTCATGGGATTTATCGAGTTTGGTATCAATCGAATCAAATGGGGGAAATGTATCTTTATCAGTACGTTCTGAGAGGTGAATATTGAAAGAGAGGCAGAGCTTCAAACGCTGTAAGAGCTTCATCTTCAAAAATGAATAAAAAATAGAATAAAAGTTTTTGTCCGCATAATGGACAATGTACGAATTCTTGCACTAAAACTTTGTTGCAATAGAAGAAGATAAATAGAATTGCAATAGAAATCTAATAGAATGTTTGACTAGGTTGCCAAATGAAAAATAGGGGAGACTACTACTAATAGGGAGTACTTTTTGTTATAAACTTCTCAAAAAAACAAAATTAAAAATTCCAGGGGAGCGGAGAAATGGGGGAGGGGACGACATTGGCCCTCCTGAGTGTACTTAATTATTTGAATTATCAACGATTTGCGTTCGAAATGCGTTCAAAATTTTAAATTGCTTCCAAATGACAAACTAGGAGAAAAAATAGTATCGTTTTCTGGATATCCTGTCGTGAAACAAATTAGTTACCTCCGGTTTTGATTCCTTTTCTTTTTCCTTTTACCATTATTTTTCTTTCTTTCTTTCTTAATATTATTATAACTCTAGGAATGTGGAATACATTTGTGTCGATACATCTCTTTCAGTACGCTCTCTCACTCAATTTCTTTTCATTTCAAACTGGAAATCGAAGCGTAATTCAACAATTTCTACTGCACATTGAAAAGGAAGCAACGAAATCGATTCCAATTCGTTACGACTTCGAGAACCCAATCGCATTCGGTCGATACCAATAATGACTGTCAATTAATCAGCAGCGCTTTAAACTTTTATTTAATTCCCTTGGCGCGGCGGTTGGCTGGCTCTCGGCAAGTATCCTCTCTTCAATGCGTCGGCTCTGCCCGACCTCTGGAGCGATGAATTGAACGAATCAAGTCAACACTCAACGAATATTGCCGGTTATTCGAACGCATTCTCACGTGTCAATATTAAGTTTCACGTTAGTTCATTCACGCAATTCTTCGAATATTTCACTATTTTCATTTCGCCGCTTTAAACTTTAACAACTGTGAATTGAAAGAAGAAACATATCAAGAGAATGTCGTGTAACTCGAGAAGATGGCTGGCGACGATTTCACACAATTTGTCACACGATTACTGATTAATCTCTCAAGCATGCGAAAAAACGGGAGCTAATTCAATTGCAGGATGTTCAGGAGTGATGCCCGTTCTCCCGAAACTTTATCGGGGGGAGTCGTAAAGTAATAAAACCCCAATCACGTGACAATATTAAGTTCATTAACACTTTTTTTTCCACTATTCTTCGAATATTTTATTTCATTATCTTCATTCCTCCTCTTTAAACTTTAAAATCTGTGAATTGAAAGAAGAAACAAGGGATTGCGGTGTAACTCAAGAAGACGAAGATTTCAGACTATTTGTCACACGATTAATGAATAGCATGAGATTAAGCATGTGAAAAAAAAAAACGGTAGCTAAATCAATTCCAGAGAGTTTAGCAGAGTGATGCCCGTTCTCCCGAAACTTTATTGGAGGATTGTTAAATAATAAGACCCCAATCACGTGTCAATATGAAGGTCCTATGCATTCATTTCATTCATCCTCTTTAAACTTTAAAATCTGTGAATTGAAAGAAGAAGCACGAGAATGCGGTGTAATTCAAGAAAAGCGAAGATTTCAAGCAATTTCTCACACCATTAATGGCCTGAGATTAAACATGCGAAAAAAAAAAACGGTAGCTAAATCAATTCCAGAATGTTCAGGAGTGTTGCCCGTTCTCCCGAAACTTATTAAGGAGTCGTAAAATAATGATGCACCTAATTATACGTCGTTTGCACGTATCCACACGTTCCGAGGCAAAATACGTTAGCGAGATGAAGGAATAGAATCGCAATGGATGAAACTCACTTGATTAATTGTAAGAAACGTTCAGAATCAATGTTTCCAAACAAGGAAAAAAGGTTACAAAAAAAGAGAATAAAACTAAAAGTTTAAAAAAAGTTGGATAAGGAACGCTGTAGTAAACATGCTGATGGAGAGGAAGATGGGGAAACGCAGGCAACGAAGAAGGCGCCTTCTTCGTTGCCGTTCCAGATTGAACGGCCGTTGTGGATCGAATATGGAAACGGCAACGAATTTATTGCCTGCCATGTGCGGTTGGTGGCTGTCAGTCAATACGTCATGTGCGTGCACAACTGCAATGTGTAGATAGAAGAGACTGGTTTAGAATACTTAAAAACATTTTAAAGACTCGAGTTTGGTATCAATCGAATCAGCTCTTGAATGTCCCACTTTTGACATTATCAAACATTTTCATTTGCAATTTCAATTTGTAACTGCAATGCGTGTTCTTATTGTTATCCTTTCCTTCATTTAAAATAGTTTAAAATGAATCAAATTTGGTATCAACAGAATCAGTTTTAATATCAGTTTTTAATATGCCATCTATGTCATCGTTGGAATTACGAAATTACTGCAAAATTAATGGTTGACTTGTTAGACAATGGCAAAACAGTTAAAGACATTAGTTATTGAGTTTGGTATCATTAGAATCAATGAATTTTCACTAATTATTTTTCGCAGACATTACCATCAAAATGATATTTGATGACAATTTTTTGCATAATTCCAATTAAACCTAGTGTGGTATTTCCAAAATCCTTACAAATCGGAAATTATGTTAAAAATCAACGGCCATCGGTTTCCTGAGTTGCTCAGCTGCGTACACTCTAGCATCTTCAATTTTAAACAAAAACGAAAAGTTGAAACGTTTTCGCAAAGTTTATAAGACTATCTTGAATATGACGTCGCGTATAGTCAAGATAGTAACGTCAATTTTCAAATTGTTATACAATTTCAAAGTTATAGTGAAATTCCACATAAAAACCAGACATAAAAATAAGAAAAAAATATAAATATAGATTTTTTCGAAAATAAAACGACGTCATACTCTAGAGAATTGGATTAGCTACAAAATGAGGTATAACTTAACTAAATCGGTTCGATAGAACTTTTTAAATCGTGTACGCAAAGAAGAAAAACGCTTTTAAAAATGGGTAAACATAAGAATATAGTGTTTTGTGTGAACTTTATGAGCTATAACTTTGTTAATATTGCAGGTATTTATTTGAAATTTTCATAGAATATTCTTAAGTTGATTAAGGTATTGATTAAGATTTTATTGAAATAAAATATTTAATATTTTACCTATTAAATGGGGTACCTTGCGTTAAGAGTGGTGTTTGGCATCAATAGAAACAACTCTTCAGGATGCAAATTCTTCACAATTTTGCCAAGTGTTTTACTTTTGAGTTATCTACTCACCACATATTGCTATTAATGTTGATATGTTTTTTTATTATTCTTAATTGTTTGACTAATAACTAAAAATTTCATTTATATTTGTCATTATACTAATTTCAATTGTTTCATTTGTATTAATCTGCTAAGTTCACATCGGTAAGTATCGTCTGCAAGTCTACAAATGTGTTTTTTACTAAATTTTCAATTAAATTAATTTAACAAATCGAAAGTTAAAAGCCTACTACCCATTAATAATCCATTAATAAGTAGCAATTAAACGATTGCTAAAGAATGTTTTGATCCACTATCCTCAAGTTGCGCTCATGTTAATTAATTTCAAAGGCTTTAAAATTGAATTTTACTAATTGAATTTAGGTGTTCCAACATTCGTTGTTGAAATCTCGATTTTAACAGATCTGAGATAATATTCTCTAATTTCGGCAATAAATAAGTCCACTTTAAATGCCTTAAATAACAAGAAATCTAATCTGTTCGCATTGCGCTAATTTCAAGATAAAAAACCGAGGAATTTTCCCAAATTTATCGAGAGAGGAAAAATGCCTTCCTTTTTCCTCTCTTGATAAATCTCACAGTAACTCCCAGTGTCCTTCAGTGTCATAACAAGTCTACACATAAACTTCATAGTTCTCATCCGGAGAGATAAAAAATGTCGACTATTCAACAACGCAACGTTTAGCCTCGTAGTTTTAATTTTGTAGCTCATTAACTTGACCTTTAGAGTTTTACTTGAAAATTCCACACATATCGAGTAATTCCAAGACGATTCAAAGGCCCGAAAAGACGTCAACACATATGTAGACATACTGCGGTATATTCCTATGGTTTTTTTTTATTGAAAGGTTTTCGTGGTTCATTCTGTGAATTGTGGTGGTTTTCAAGGTGGTTTTATGAGATATGAGCATTGCGGTGGACATGGGAACATCGTTGGTGGTCGGCTTACCACCAAGAACGTGTCGGTATAAAAATGGACATAAATTGGGAGCGAATTACGAGCGCGACACCTGTGTTACGATCGTTTGGATTCGAGAAAAATTCAAAAGAGGAACGCCGACACCGACGAGATGAGAATTGCGCCGAAATTATGTCTTGGCGACCGTGACAGAGGTGGAAATGGGAACGAACTTTTCGAAGGTATTTTGTACCAGTTGAAACTTTAAGTTGTACCTATTGCCAGATATTCGTTTTATTCCTATAATTATAGTTTTAATCCTAGCTATATGGAATGATACGAACGAACTATTAGTTACTTTTTTTCATGCAAATCGTTGAAAACTAGAAAAACAAGTAATTTGCCATTGAAATTAATTATTTGTTGTCTTAAATCGATTGATGTCACTAATCGATTAAGGTTGAAATTCGCCACTAACATTACGAGTCCAATAATGCAATTGTACATCAATTTTAATGAAACATAGTGCCCTTCCTATAACTTGTATATTCTGAAGATTCACATCATTAGAAGCATCAACTCTTCCTCTTTTCAACTATGTTAAGTAAAGTCACTTATCTTTATTGGTTTGACAGGAAAACATAATTTTCCCTAGCAGGTTCTTTGAAAAATTTAAAAACGTCTAGTATTTATCAACTTTGATGAGACCTAATGCCTTTCTTTTTAGTTGTATATTCTCAAAATATACATCATTAGAAGCATCAACTCTTCTTCTATTCAACTATGTTAAGTAAAGTCAGTTATCTTTATAGGTTTGGCTGGAAAACATAATTTTCCCTAGCAGGTTCTTTGAAAAATTTAAAAACGTCTAGTATTCATCAACTTTGATGAGACCTAATGCCCTTCTTATTAGTTGTATATTCTGAAGAGACACATCATTAGAAGCATCAACTCTTCTTCTTTTCAACTATGTTAAGTAAAGTCAGTTATCTTTATTGGTTTGACAGGAAAACATAATTTTCCCTAGCATGTTTTCTGAAAAATGCCTAATATTCATCAACTTTGATGAGATCTAGTGCCCATCCTATTAATTGTATATTCTGAAGAGACACATCATTAGAAGCCTCAACTCTTCATCTTTTCGACAATGATAAAGAAAATGAGCTACCTTTATTAGTTTGGCTAAAAAAAACATACTTTCAAAGCATGATTTCTTAAAAATTCAAAAAAAAAGTTAAATCCCTCTCTTAATTTTCTCCTCTTAACCGAAAAAGGCTTAAAACTTTTTTTAAATATAAAAGTGGAAAAAGTAGAAAACATTCTAGTAAATATAATAATAATTACAAAAGAATTAGCCTAAGAAAAGCCATATCCGGTTAAAAACAATTCACAACATTTGCAAAATGGTTTTCTGAACAAAAAACTTAAATAACCCTAGAATTTTATACCATATCAAAAAAAGAAACATTACTAGCTAAATGTAAAAGCAGAACCTAGAATGTAGCACTTATATCCTCATGAACATAATTTTCAAAGAAGTTAACCATCATGGGCTAGTGGGGACTAATGAGATCACCCAGCGCGCGGCGATTTGTAAAACGCATTGTTAATCGTTTTTCTTCATTTATTATCACTCGCATTCTCGTTTGCGAGTCATTTCACCTCGTCAGATCCGGTATTGCATTATTCTTCGTGCACTCGCGCAATTTGTAACCTAACTTTGTTTTAAACGCTCGCAATTAGTCACAAACCTTATTGCCCCTTCGACTCGTGCAATTTAAGGATAATCTTTTATTGTATGAGTCTTACCTGCAACAAAAGAAAAAAAGAAAATTAGCACCGACTATACAATTTTCCGAAATCATAAAAATGCGTTAATTATATGTCAATTTCATGACAATTATTTATTATTACGATTTTTATTAGTATCTCGCCCGTGCGAGAAACTAATTTTATACTGTTATTTTTGCAGCGACTACAAAACCGGCGTGGCGCTACGTACGTGTTTTAATAAGCATCGTTGGCGAATTAAACAAATTCTATGTGCCAAGACCCAAGGTGTAAAAGCATAGCGAAGATGCGTTCCATGCAGTGGCGTATCATGTTTAACTTTTTGACTTCAAAAAAAAATCCGACTTAACTGAAATTTCTTTGGATTAAGCACATCAAAGAGCTGATTCTATTGATACCGAAACTCGATACATTCCCTTTCTAACAACCTCAAGGTTGAGATTGGTTTATCAATGAAAAAAAGTTAAAAAAACTGATAATAAACGATTTGTTTTCATAAGTTTTTCAGATTCTACTTATACCAACTGTACACACTTACACACTTACACACACACACACACACACACACACACACACACACACACACACACACACACATATCCTTACACCCACACAGACATACACACACATCCTTACACCCACACAGACATACACACACATACACATCCTTACACACACACACACACAGAGAGAGAGAGAGAGAGAGAGAGATTAAAATATAACATTTCTTTTTGATAATTATGTTGCATAATGTTTATTTTAATATATTATGAAGCTTTAGTGAATAGTCTCAAATTTTATTCCAAAAAATTATAAAAGTGGCATGTAACGTCCCTGTATAAATGTGATGCAGCGATCCAACAAAACTCTAGCAGCATGCACGCCGCACATTAATCAACACTTCCCTTGGGTACGTTTTAATTCATCAAAAATACTCCAGCGAAAAATACAAAAAAAAGTGTTGCCTGCGAACGCATAAATTTATCAATTTCTCGTTATTTTAATTACGTGCCCCCTTCTCCGGAGTACAAGGAGAAGTTATAAATTGGCCGACGGCGTGGAATATGTTGGTATGAACGGGTGGATGGAAACAATTTTCGTCCGTTTTTTTCCTGCACAATCCACTTGAAACACCGTCTTCATCCAATACCGTACGGCGTACAAAGTGAATTAAAAGCGCAATAAATGCAATAAATAAACGCAGCGCAATTTTCGTCCATGGCTAATGGTTTTAATGGAAGATTTTAGCGCTTTGGGGCGCTGGTTTACAACCACGAAGTGGATGATGATGCTGCGAGCAATTTGCCTCGATCGCTCACGTCCGCGCGGCACATTCAAAATTACTTTTATTGCAAGGCGCAGAATAGAAACAAATCGACAAATTGTCAATGCACCACGCCGTGCAGAAAGATCTGTGAGGGCACCGAAGTCGCAGACACAATGCCTCACTCCAACGAAATAATCAGCGTCGGCCCATCATCTCTTCTTCGACTTTGGCCAGTGGCGTCTCATTCGTTATAATTTTAATTCAGTTAATTTTTAAATTTCTTTAGATTTTAATTTTTTTTTTGAGGGAAATTAAGAAACTTTAAAACTTTCATTAGTTTGAAATCCGACTATTTTTCAGGAGGGTACCCCCGCCCTTCATGAAGGTTCCCAACTTATATTTAAAGATTTTAAAATGTTTATACATTTTAATTGTGCTAATTATAAAGTATTTAAATATTTGCCATTTTTTTCTCGTAGGAGTAGCCACCTCCATTAAATTAAATTTGTAAAGACCCCCAAGTCTTTAAAAATTAAATAATTGAAACACAGGCCTTTGACTCATAATATTAAGAGAAATAGATGAGAAAAAAAATCAAAAATTAGAGTTGATACGCCTCTGACATTGGTCCAGGTACACACCTACCTCTACGAATCCTTTTTGGGTTGGGTGCAATGCTGGATGGCGTTGATGAACCATCATGCCTCTCTCGAGAAGAAAAGCGGAATAATACACGTCGCGGAATGATATTGGAACGTGTGCGATGACGATTTTTTTTTATGAGCGCATCTTCAAGCCTTGCCGGACACACACATATATACACACACATACATACTCATACATACATACCTACACACATACACATACATACATATACACATACATACACATACATATACACATACATACACACACATATACATACACATACACACACAAACACTCATACATACACACATACACTCATACATACACTCATACATACACTCATACATACACCCATACATACACTTAAATACATACACTCACATACATACATACACTCACATACATACATACACTCACATACATACATACATACACACAAACACAGAGGGGGCCTCATTAAAGTTATTATCGTTATTATTCCTTTTTCCGCTCGAGTGTACGAAACTGATTGTGAGACGAAATGTTGAAACGGGTTGCGCTTGATTCGATGCGATAGTGATTCGATTTTATTCGATTCCATTCTTGTTCTTATTGTGTTTCGGTAATTTCATCAGATGGTGAGTGGTGCGTGGTGCGCAATGGTGTATTATTACGCGTTGAGGGCAATTTTAATGTTACTACACGCAGACAGAAAAGCATGATATGGTGGTAGACTGTAAGTATGCATCGGTTTCAAAGCGTTATTGAATGAAAAACGCAACGTATTTACATTTTCGAGCTATTTCTGGTGTTTCCAAGACGTTAAGCATACGAGTTAATGACTGGGAACGCGTAAATTATACCGCCAAGCCTGGGCATGATGCTATAATTTCCTATTTACGGTATAATTCAATATGAATTAACCTTGTTTCTATTTTTGGTGTAATAAAATCAGCACGACTAGCGGAGTGAAAATCTCAGATATTTTTCTTTATAATAAAGTTTGTTATGATTTAACGAGAAATGTATTCAACACAGAGAATTGGGGTTAATTTCATTTTCTTGAAAATTTAATTTTATATAACATATCAAAATTTGATGATAATCAGACTAATGGTTTTCTTTGAAAAGTTAATTTTATAAAGTATTTCATTAAATTGCAAAATAGATTTTTCAATCTAAATACCAAAGTTTGATATCAATTATCGGGAAAACTATTCAACACAGAAAATTGGGCATAATTTCATTTTCTTGCAAATTTAATTTTATATTACACATCAAAATTTGATAATGATCGGACTAATAGTTTGTGATTGAATGCGGATTTTGTAAAATATTTCACAAAATATTTTGTGGCATTACTCGATAACAATTGTTATTAAAAAAAAACGGCAAACTTTGATATTAATTTATGGATAAACTAAGATAGAAATTTGATCCGGGCTGTGACCGATTGGAAATTTATTTAAATATATCATACTCAAATTTGATAATAATCAGACTAATAGTTTGTTCTGAAATGTTAATTTTATGAAGTATTTCATAAAATTGTAAAATTGGTTTTTCAAATCAGATTACCAAAGTTCTTTTTCAAAGATTTTCAAAGTTCCAAATTAACGGGATAACTATCTATCCCAAAAGATTGAGCTTAATTTCACCAGATTGGAAATTTATTTGACTACAACATACTCAAATTTGACGTTGATTGAGCAAATAGTTTACGAATAGTGCATCATCACAACCCATCCAAGCAAATGTGTAGTGCAGAACACATCCAAGCTTATCCAACCACAACTTATTTGTACTTTCAACATGTTTAACATGCAGTTAATGTTTCAGAACATGTACAATATCTAGAGGCGTATAACCACAACATAATTCCACGTCTCATGCCCAAGTTACCAACCTTGATTTCTATTTCCCTAATAACTCATGAAGACATTTTGACCCTTTTTTGGAATTGCACCTTTCTTTCGAATGACATTGACGGATTCCCACCGTGCCAGTCATTAGCTTCCAACTGAATCCAAGTGATATAATTTATTGAATATCCAAACGTGGACCACCAAAACGCAGCTAGCGTGTATTAACGAACCCAACGAATTAATCACACACGCAGCGCAAAGAATCAACTTTCGCCTTGCGGCAGCGAAATCATTAATACTTCCATTCAATCGACTTGCGTTTCTAATGATTACAAACTATCGAACGAAACAACCAAATTGATATCTTGTTAAGGCTACAACATGGTCATAAAGGTCGGCTAATTATTAATTGGATGTTTAATTTTGCCGTCGCGAAGAAAAAAAAACAGAAAACAAGCAAATATAGGCAACCAAACGAGCATATAAAACGTCAAGTATGTCCTTGACGTTTAATATGCTCATTGGGTTGCCTATATGTCATTGAGAATCAAGGTTAAGATCGATTTTGCATAAATCGTAAAATAAAAGCGTAAATTAAAACAAATTAAATTTAGCGTTCACGGTCTGATGCATTTATCTCGTCGAAAATGCAATGATGCGATCGTATTTTCGCATTTTTCCTTTTTTGCAGACCCTCCAGCGAGTACATTTAGCAGCCGATCGCCATATAATTTAATTATATTTGTCTGCGATGGTATTTATAGGTTGACACAGTGGCGGCTCGTCTATTAGTTTTTATTGTATATTTTTAAAACGATTCCTTGATCTCCTGGGCAAAAACTATTAAAGGTGGAAACTTGTACTTGATCTCATCTGATTAGAAATTTATTCGGCTATAACATATTAAAATTTGATGATGATTTTAGGAATAGTATGATCAGAAATGCCAATTTTATAAAATATTTCAAACAATTCTAAAATTGATATCATTTTCATTAACCTACACTTTTAAAGAATTTAACGGGTAAACTAATTAGCACAGAAAATTTATAACATTTTCTTGGAAATTTAATTGGCTATAACATATCGAAATTTGAAAATCCTCGAATAAATAGTTTGCATTATATGGAAGAGTTTTCATTTCACAAGCATTTCATTTTTTTTATAAATTAATGATGAATCAAGTTTGATATCAATTAACGAAAAAACTATATAACGCCGTAATTTGCACTTAACGTCATTTTCTAAAGAATTTAATCGTGTATAACATATGTGACTTTCAATATGATCCGATAAATAATTTGTATTTTATTGAGGATTTTATAAAATATTTCACAAAACATTGGACGGCACATTATTGCAATTCTTTATTAAAGAATGAAAAGTTTAATATTAATTTCCTGGAAATCTATGCCTGACTGGAAATTAAGATTAATCCCATGGTATTGTAAATTTATTCAGGTATAACATACTAAAATTTGATGATGATCGGACTAATAGTTTAGACTAAAATATTAATTTTATAAAATATTTCAGGAAATTGTAAAATTGATGATTTAAACTGAAGACCAAACTTTGATATCATATAACTGGAAAACTATTTGACACAGAAAATTTTACTTAAAGCATTTTGTTGCAGATATAATTGGCTATAACATATATGAATTTGATAATGATCGGACTAATAGTTTGTGTTTTAATGTGGATTATTGAAACAAAATCACGAAATATTTTTGTAGCTCTCTAATACCATTGTTAAAAATGCATTTGATAGTAATTTACGGAAAAACTATTCAAGATTGAAAATTGTGCTTGACATCGTATAATTGAAAATTTAATTGACTATAACATACTAAAATTTGATGCTGATCGGACTAATAATTTTCTGTGAAATGCTAATTGTATGAAGTATTTTATTTAATTTTTATAAATTAATGATGAATCAAGTTTGATATCAATTAACGAGAAACCTATAAAACGTCGTAATGTGCACTAATCGTCATTTTCTTGAGAATTTAATTGTGTATAACATATTTGGTTTTCAATAAGATCCGATAAATAATTTGTATTTTACTGAGGATTTTATAAAAATTTTCACCAGATTTTTTGCTGGCATTGAATTTCAGGATTTCATGAGTTATTCTTCAATGAACCGCCTCTGGTTTGCTATAGAACAACCATCTGTAGGCATGGATTGAATCGAGAGCCGATGGGGTCATCATTTTAATTAATACCAACCTAATAGCGACCGACATTCGACATCCGGCGATTCGAAATTGCGTTTTCACTGCCATGAAAACGCGCATTAATTTCATTCGACTGTAGCTTGGTTTTACTACACTAAAATTGCGAATGCAAAACAAACACTATTGCCGATATTGAAGTAAACAAAAACGGTGTTGGCAGTGATTAACCAAGTGTTGCGATGTTGTGCGTATCGCACAACGAATAACAACCATGCGAAGCTGGTTGTTGTAAAGCTGGGGCTCACTGGCCATAAAGTAATGTAATAAATTGACGCCGTAGTCTAGCGATAAATATGGTTATTGTTTGGTTGTTTTTGGCGTTTTGGGTTTGGCATTGAACGGTTGGCATGGTTGTAAAGCCCAGCGAGTGTGTGTGTGCAAAACGTTGATATATTCGCCGACGTGCTCGTCGCGTCGCGTGGAACAGACGCATTTATAATGATTATCGGACTTCGGCGGCTTTTAAACCGCCCCAATGTGGCGCTTTAGCGGAATCCGCAAATGGCACGCACATTACGCACGTGCACGTTGTGCGTGCGACGTTTGTCAGTGATGCCAACCTTGAAAATTGCTAGTTTACGCCAGAGAAATTAAAACAAATGGCTCTAATTGGATTGGGAGCTACTGAGCATGCGCAGAATGACTGTCGACGGTTCCCTGGTGCAGTGGTGACTATAGTGTAATGGTTAACACTCACCACAATCAGTGAATTCAGTGATCCGAGTTCGAATTTCGATGGAATTTTTCTTTTAATTTACAGGAGAATCAAGTTTCCACTTTAAATAATGAATGATTTAAATCTTCATTCATTAGAGGGCGAACTTTAGTGTTAATTTTCAGATAAACTATAAAAGATACATAATTGAGGTTAACTTCCATTGATAGAGAATTTATTTGACAATAACATACTAGAATTTGATAGTAATCGTACTAATAGTTCGTTTCAAAATGCTAGTTTTATAAACAATGACATCAAATAGTTAAATTTTTCATTAATCAGACGAACGAAACTTTGATATCATTTTACTGGAAAACTATTTATGATAGAACGATGGGCTTAACTTCATCGTCTTGGAAATTTAATTAATTCTCTATAAAATACTAGAATTTGATAAGAATTGGTTAAACAGTTTGCGCTAAAATGATGATATTTTGAAGGTAAGTTCATTGAGCTGTCGCGATACTCACACAAAAGTTAAACTCAAACTTAAACGATAAGACTATATGAAAGTACATTAAATAAGGAACAATTTGATGTATGTTCCATTAACTCCCGACATGAGATAAGCCGGCAAAACCTAATTGTAGTTGAACATGATGAACTTGAAGTTGAAAAAAACTTTTCATGAATTACCTTTGAAAATGCTAGTTTCGAAGGACTCATGACAACAATATCAAGAACGGATTTCACATCATGTTAAACTAAAGAGTTGAGAAACAGTCTGACATTTGTTTCATGTTAATAGCTTAATATTTAATATAGTTAAACTGTGTTTTAAATTGCAGCTCATGAATAACTCGCTTAGCGTTTTCAACGTTAGATATCCGAATTTCGCGCATCATTTTTAACATATTTATAATGATGATATTAAAAAGAATGATACACCAAAAGATAGATTAATTCTTCCACGTCAGTAATCAGTAATTGCAATTGAATGTTCTCAAGGGCGACATTGAGTTATCAGTGTTAGACTTTGAGCTTTAATCTATATGTGAAGCGCAAAAGAAGTCTTCATAAATCTTATATCAGCATATTCCAAATTTCATTGGCTATTAAATGGTATATTCCTTATTATGACTTTTTCGACATTTCACTCTTAGTTTTTGGTGTGATTGGGGCGCGCGCAGTGCGTTAGCCACTGTACAACGCTTCATTTTGCTTGTACTCGCATTCCGTCAACTCGAAAACGAACTTTACACATAAATATTTATGTAGTTGCACAAACGTTTCATGTTCGAATTACGTTAGTTTTCCATTTAGTTTTCTTTGATATTGTGCAGCCTATGTGCAAATGCACGCATTTGATTCGGATTGTGAGATGAGACACAACCAAATATTTCAATATTTACATGGTTTAAAATGGTTGTTATTGGGCATACCGGTCAAAGTTTTTGAGGTTATTTTCACGCGCTGTGGAGTGAGGTAATCGGTGCATGGATGCTAGGATCAAAAGGTGCCAACAAGGAGAGTGCAAACCATTTGAAATCAAGGGTAACATTCATGTGGACGGCACCGACAATTTCACGTGAACATTGCTGAATTACTCAATATACTTTTCACGTTTTTACAAACCTTAAATTGGGTACCGGCGATGCGCGAGGTCTAACTGGACAGCACATTTTGAAGGTAAGTTCTTTCGAGTTCTCGCGACACTCAAACACAAGTAAAACTCAAACTCACCACCCTGAACGTTAAAGTTCACAATGTAACACATCGTCTTGA
>JAODAC010005229.1:0-94755 GCA_027575185.1 Mimaenictus wilsoni
TTTTGGGATTTTTGGGATTTTTGGGATTTTTGGGATTTTTGGGATTTTTGGGATTTTTGGGATTTTTGGGATTTTGCAAGGCACCCATCCTCTGGCATATACTGATGGATGCCTTGCATCCGAAATGCGCATCGCAATTTACAACAAAAACGTGTGGATGCGGGTCCTCAAATTCTGTTCAATCAGACCCACAGTGCAATATGTGTAATTCCTAATAGTTGTTTACTTTTTGTTTAGGAACAAATGCGAATGGCAACGAATTGGTCTCTATATTTTGGTATTTAAAATGACAACGTACGAAAATGCGATGTGAATGTATTTAATACCAAGGAAAAGTAGTGCCCGTATTCGTACATTTGAGTCAGAAGTTATGCAGAAGACTCGTGATCTAAGACGCAAATATTTCCTACTACACAAGAAGGTCAATTCGTCAAGAAATGTATCTATGATTTAAGGGATGTAAATACCGCAATAAAACTTACGCATTGCGTAAAGTTTTATTCTTACGCAATTGGGGAATCAAAAGAAGACACCAAGAAGACGTGGCAGCCGCTTTTTTACAAATATATAATTGTTCTCCCTTCGGGAGGCGCTGAAGCAAGGTCCTAAATCATATAAAATCCTTCGCAATACGTTTGTATTGCTACTACTATACTACTACTATTTGCATGTATGTCATAATAATAACTAACCAGAATTTTCTTTAATTTAGTTACAGTGAATTCCGGGACCAAATTGACGGTGTGCAGAATATTGGCACACCACCGCTCTTGGAATTTGCAGATCATGCCATGATGTTAATGCTTAGTGGCATTCACCGCAAATGGAAACAGCCAGTCTGTTACTTTATGACCTCAGTGAGTATGAAAAGTGCAGACATAGTAACATCAAACTGTCTGTTTCCACGATCCGCAAAGTAGGCCTGCAAATTATAGCAACGGTGTGCAACCAACATCCCAACAACGTGGCTGCGATCAACATCATATATGATCTGTGATCATGCTCGGGGTGATTTCCCGCAGCGCCATCATTGGAGCAAGTTTCACATTTATATCTATATAATCTATGGCCGGTACAGCCATCAAAGAGAATTAGGACGCACTTTAGTTGTTATCTTTTTGATTAATATATATTTTATAAAACTAACAATCGAGTAAATTATTGAGTCGTCCCGAGATCACCAAAGGCCATCTATAAAATAAGTTACAATTTAGTTTGTAAACAAATCGACTGCGAAGTACGTGTTCGTATGCGTGTGCGTTGTATTGTGTGTTGCATACTTGCAGTCACAGAGAAATTAATGTTTGTAAATAATGTTGAATAAGTAAAATCATAAGATAGCAATCGCAACTAAATTTTAGTAGTACTCGCGGCATAGTACAAACGAACTGTAGGGCAAGTAGCAGATGGGCAAATGTGTTGACATTCCAGAAATTTCTAGTGTGCGCATGCGCATACATTGAATATACGTACATTGCGTCTTCATTTATTAGTCATCAGTATTTGTGTTTTCTACTTGCAACGCGTAACTGTGCAGTCGCCCGTCCGACAGAAAGTAAACATCAGTAAACATTGTCATTTTGTGCGTACAACTGCCGAACGTTGTCGTTGGTAAAATATTTGTACTGAAAAACGTTATAACGAATTGAGAGATTATCTATTTGACAAAATACAAGCGCACACGGCCGCCACCAACTGTCGTCGGAATATGCCCTGTTCATCATTGCCCGCATGTAAGTGATCTCACAGCACACATACATACACACACTGTTAGAGATAGCATCGTGCGAATATTGCGTACGCCTGCCAATCACTGCCTTGACCCGATTTACCATTGCGATATTATCTTGCACCTTTACGCCATCACATTCTCCTGTCATTTAGCAAACCCACTGTCGACAACATGTCCGAGGAACCAGTCATAGTGCAGCAAGCTTTCGAAAAGCTCGAGCTCGACGAAAGTGCCGCCGCCAGTAGCCGAAAAAGCTTGCATGCTGACGCCGCCACGATCACTACCACCACCGTCGCCGTCACCGCTTGTGGTGGAGCTGTCAGAAATCCGTTTATGCGCCGTAAGCGCTCCAAATCGCTCTCTAGCATCAATATCTTCACCACACCAGCAGGTGTAGCAGTCGCAACCGTGGGCTGCACATGCAAACATCACTTTAATCGTGTGAAGAACACAACGACGTTCAAACGCACCAGCAGTAAGAAAATACTCAAGGAACCAGTGCTGAAATTGTTTAGCAAATGCACGAAATGTAATGTTTTGAAAGGCAAGCAGCAAACAAGCAGTCCCCAGGCACAGCAGCAGCAACAGCAATTGAAAACAAACGCAGAGAGATTATTTGGTGATTGCTCGGTTGATATTGGACAGGAGACTGATTTTCGTTCGATCATCGATGGGTGCCAGCAGCTGAGTTTGGCGAATGCCAACGATGGCGTACAGGACTATTCCTTGCCCAGTTTCAAGTCAGTGAGAACGGTGAAAAGTGCATCAAATCTAAAGCAGTCGGATAAGAGTGATAATGCTAACGTGAACGCAACGTGCTCGCACCAGGCACGCATGTCGCCTCCGTGTGATGTTACCATCGATGAATTAGCCAGCTATTTTGAGACATTTGTACATATTCCAAAAAAGATGAGCTCAATGGCTGAAATGATGTATACATAAAAGTACATTGTATTATCTATTTCTATATTCTATTCTTTATTATATTTAATGACCAACAGAGAACAATATTTGATCGATTGGCGTTATTGCGGAATCATGGCTGATTGTTTTGTCACTTTGTATTGTAAATAGTGAGTGAGTAAGTGCGTGAGATGCGTGTGCATTTATTGAAGACGTATTCATAGTTTCACAGCCAACAACGACGTAATTTCAAAGCTTACAATTGACGCACGCACTGAAAAGATGGACAGAAAAAAAACTGAGGTCACATGTAAGATCTGAAAACTTGATAGATTAATTTTTGACGTAATGAAAAAAGTGGAGAATTGTTCATAGTACAATTGTTTTTACAATAATATATCACTTGTTAATTCGAACTGTGAACGAATAAATCGAATATACAGATAGTTTATTTCTCATCAGTTCGTCGACAATGCATGTATGCATCCCATAACTGTTTGTGCAGCAAGCACCGTAGGCAACCCAAACATCATTCGTCATATTGTTTGAATCTTACAATTAAAGTAGAAAATACAACGGAAGCTGCATATAAAGGTATTTATATTAGAGTGGCGCATGCGCAATTGATGAACGAGGAAACCTTTGAGAACTCACGCGCCTCTGGTGTGAGAAATTGTAATGTGATACAGCGCGTTTGTTGACTTGTTTAGTCAGTGCGTGTGTGTCGTCAGTGGTCTTGTAAGCAGTATTCGAAACTGTATAATTTGTTTCATTTGCCGGCAAACGTACGCCTACCCAGACAGTGATCACCGTACAAAATGCAGGCAACACAACCTCATAGTAAAAAGCGCGTATGCTATTACTACGACAGTAAGTAATTTTTATTACATCTCTTTTGCAAATATTCTAACCCCCCATCGGAACGTGCGTTCGTCTCGCGGCACGCATTTACCTTTCTCTCATTTAATGGACCCGAGTTTCAGTTGAAGCTACTAAATTATTTACGGAAAATCATTGACTGCAAGTCTCATAGGTTGACTCCGTTTTATTGTCGGGTGAACGGACACAATTGTATGACCCGCGTCCGTTTGTACGGTGATGTACGATTTTCGTATCTATAAGTCGAGATGAGCGAGGCAGACTCGATGTAATGTTCGGGGCACCGTCGTCAAGTCGTGCGATGATTGGCTGATGATGAAAGTACGATGCCACTTTCTACGGTGCCCGGAATTAGTGCGCTTTAGTCGACAGAAGTGAATCTCGATATACGTTTTGAAATTCGAGATTTCTTATCACATGTACGCTATCGTGTGTTTTAGGCGATATTGGTAATTATTACTATGGACAGGGACATCCGATGAAACCACACCGCATACGCATGACACACAATTTACTGCTCAATTATGGCCTTTATAGGAAAATGGAAATTTATGTAAGTTTTTCTTTTACTTTTTTTCATTCATTCCCATCTTAATTAAGACAAAAAGAATAATTATAAACAAAAATATTGTTAATCACTAGCGTCCTCATAAAGCAACCGCGGACGAGATGACAAAATTCCACTCTGATGATTACATCCGTTTTTTGCGATCAATTCGACCAGATAACATGTCCGAGTACAATAAACAAATGCAACGATTCAATGTGGGCGAAGATTGTCCCGTGTTCGATGGGTTGTACGAGTTTTGTCAACTTTCGGCCGGTGGTTCTGTCGCTGCTGCCGTCAAACTGAACAAGCAAGCATCCGAGATTTGCATCAACTGGGGCGGTGGATTACATCACGCGAAAAAGTCTGAAGCGTCTGGTTTTTGCTACGTGAATGATATTGTTTTGGGTATTTTGGAACTATTGAAATATCACCAAAGAGTGTTGTACATTGATATTGACGTGCATCATGGCGATGGCGTCGAGGAGGCTTTCTATACGACAGATCGTGTGATGACAGTGTCGTTTCACAAATACGGCGAGTACTTCCCGGGCACAGGTGATTTGCGCGATATTGGCGCTGGCAAAGGTAAATACTACGCGGTGAATATACCATTACGTGATGGCATGGACGACGAATCGTACGAGAGTATATTCGTGCCAATCATCAGTAAAGTGATGGAAACGTTCCAGCCGAGTGCCGTTGTCCTGCAGTGCGGCGCCGATTCGCTGACAGGCGATCGCCTCGGTTGTTTCAATCTGACCGTCCGCGGTCATGGCAAATGCGTTGAGTTTGTCAAGAAGTATGGCCTGCCATTCATGATGGTTGGTGGGGGCGGATATACCATTCGGAATGTGTCCAGAGCGTGGACGTACGAAACATCGGTGGCGCTCGGTGTTGAGATCGCCAATGAGTTGCCCTACAACGATTATTTCGAGTATTTTGGACCCGATTTCAAGCTGCACATAAGTCCCAGTAACATGGCCAACCAGAACACCAACGAATACCTGGAAAAAATCAAGACGCGACTTTTTGAGAATCTACGAATGTTGCCGCACGCGCCTGGTGTCCAGGTGCAGGCGATTCCGGAGGATGCGATTAATGAGGACTCGGATGCTGAGGATAAGATCGACAAGGATGAACGTTTGCCGCAAAAGGACTTGGACAAGCGCATTGTACCGGAGAATGAGTTTTCGGATAGTGAAGATGAGGGTGAAGGTGGCCGAAGAGATAATAGGAGTTACAAGGGCAGGAAGCGACCGCGGTTGGACAAGGGAGAAACTAAAGAGGGTGGAACAACTGAGGACAAGAAGGATGACACGAAAACTGACAAAGGTAAATTCATTTCCTCTTTCTTTTCCATGTACAATGACGTGAATCAATGAAATTAATACAATGAATACTAACACTAATTTTGTTATCACAGGTGATGAGAAGGAAGATTCGTCAAAGCCTGCATCCATCGATGAGGTCAAAAAAGACACGGGGCCAACACCGTGACATAGCCAGCCATACTCGAAGTATAAGTGACATTAATTGCTTAGACATGGCATCATATATAATTCCAAGACATTAGTCGCCACAAATCAAACAACAACATATGACGATAAAGTTTCACACAATTCCATCGAATCAATTCCATTTACATTACCGACGCACATTCAACGAGTAGAGCTGAAGGAAAAGCCGCAAAACTGTTTTTAAATATTGCTTACTGATATTCAGGCACTGATTGTTAGATAATTAGTCCGTTAATGTCTCGTATATTATTGATGACTTGTCTTTTTTTTTTTCTTCACCGTAATCTATGTCTAGAAATATTCACAATGAAAGTGTGTACTAGATTCAGAGTAACACAACAAAAAACTAGGAGTTGAATTTAACTCATGTTTATTACAAAGTTTTTACAAGCAATCTCTTGTTGACAATGTCGAAGAAGACGTATTTCAACCATTGCTACTTCCTCAGACATTATTTTTATATATGTAATTACACCTAGTGGCGCAAACCATATGTAATAATAGTAATAAGTTATCAATCTAGACTATGAAACAATCGAGTAAATTATGGTCAGGTTTACAGTGCATGCCGAAAAATTGCATTTCTATGATTTGTAAACTTGTATCTAGTGATTAAATTATCTTTGTAGTATTTTTAAAAGAAAATTTACTTCAAAATTACTACAATATACAGTCAAAGTGTAGAAATCATACTAATCGCAATTAATCGAATAGCAAGCTAATTCAAGACTCAATTTTTGAAGAAATTCTTAACATTTCTCCATGAGTACCATGATTTACTTTAAGACAGTGTAACATTTGTTTCTTCTGAAATAGAATTAAAGATTTTTCAAATATTCGTTTACCCCTTAACTGTTGTTAAAGTAAGTGTAAGCAAATACAATCTCAATCGTAGCCTTGCTCAATCCACCGATAGTATACTTTCCAAACTCGAACGGGGTTTATCTGGCAGTATCGGTCCGCCTAGGTAACTTAGCGGATTTCCATATCGGCGTTGTTGTGGATTTAAGAATGTTGGATGAAGTTTGCCACGTTTAAATTTATCCATCACTGTTTGTCAAAAAGAAAACATCTGGTAGTCACGTAAGTCAAGAGGATTATCGTAACAGTAGTCGGGAGGGCAAGTGATACAAATGGTTTCAATTTGTTTTCTTTTTCTCTTTTTGTTGTTTGGAAGCTTTAATTTCAGTGCCTTTCTGAGTCTCCACTCTGAATTGACATTCTTATAATTCTATTTTGTTTACCTGTTTCGGTTCGAGTAGATGGTTGCCTCGCAAAGATTTTTGTGAAAACCTAATAGCACAAAAAGAATAAACGAGCTTAAAATATACTAACTCGCAGAGTGATTGTTAGTGGTACTTTTGGTTTACTTTGTTATACTGGTTATCATCCCCTTATACCCTCCATTTACATCGAATTAGAAACAAATTTATTATTTTGGTTAGTCGAATGATTCCTCCGGCTCGCCGTTTTCCTCGATGATGAACGTTGGAGCTGGCCGTAAGCTGGTGGCAGCAGTGGCGGCGTTGCGTTTATGAGCACGTGGATGCTTCGCGCGTAGGCGTGACGATGGCGGCGACCGTCGAAATGGTATCTATAGTAATATATAGTAAACCCACATGTGGTTATAACCAACGAACAACACAGTGGATATTAGGTACCCTCGTGCAAATACATGCTCCGTCATGCTCTTATGAATTAATAGCTGATTATGTTCGAAGTTTTGTACATACATTTATGATATATGTGTACACATTTAGGGCAAACCGGTTTTATACCATTTCGTATTAAGTCGCATGCAATGATTCTACACTTGCGTCAGACATGTTTGATAGTGTTACTTCGCTGATGCTACCCAGTTTTATCATTCTTGTGAGTTCGTTTAAGTGACACTGGCATGCACTTACTGGTTGTTTTTCCTCAGTTTCCTCATTGGATAGATTCATTTCAACTTCATCTTCCTCCTCTTCGGTGACTGCAAGGAGTTCTTTCAACTCCACAGCTTCCAATTCCGTGTTATCAGAAGAGCTGTCGTCAAAACGGATTCGTTTGTCTTTACCATTACGGGTACCCGGTGTCGTTGGGGTTTCCGCTTTCTCCTTCTCCGGTGTCGACGATGGATGTAAATCTTTCAAACTAACCGGGCTCCCATTGTTGCTAGCATTATTTAATTTAACAGATAATTGCTTTCCGTTTATTAGGGGTTTTACTGTTTGGTCATTTGTCTGCATGGATAAAATTAAAATAAATTAGGTTCCATACCAATTAGTCGAGGGAAGAAGAATGCAACTCACTTCTATATTTAAACTTGCTGGTTCTTGTAACTTTAGGGCTTGCTCCTTTGACCAGAATATACTCGCATCAGTTTCCAGTTCTTTCCGTCGCTTGTATTGCTTATTATTGCGCCATACCTCGTAGTACGAACAAATAATCACAAGCACAAACATTGTTGCCAGAACAATAACTGCTACTTCCGTATGATTTTGCTCCTCCACTTCAGTTGTGGAATAATGTGATTTGTAGAGGACACGTTGTGGCGCATCTTCCACCCAAGTTTTGTCTTTTCCCTGTAGTATTACTTATTACAATACCAAATTGATCATCGATCGTTTGAATTCAAACACGTTTACCTGGCTTATGTTTAAATTGGTCGGTCCAGCGGGTATTTTATGCATAACATCAAAATGTGCACTGCATTGAGCACTTCTTACGCCATGTGGATTGGAGACGTTCACTTTTTCGGCGCCTGCTTTTGTAAACAACATGTACTCTTCCAGTGGTTTCATTACATTATTATTTATTTCAATAAATATATCTATAATGTGAAAGAACATCGTTAAACGTAGAGCAAAAAGGAAGAATATTGAAGATTTCGGCGTAATTACTTGATAGACACCCGCCATATCCCTTGTAGATCGCAAATCGTGGGTCTGGCGTATTATGTCCGCCGATTTGCACCTCATTTGCTCCCTTCTCCGGCAGAGGATTGAAGGTCTGCGCCGGAATTTGCACCATCGGAATAACTTCCCGATCAACAAGCAGTTCCGATTCGTTTGATTCGCGTTTGTAGTACACCGAGTGTCTGGCGCCGTTAATAAAACTTTTCTTGCTTACCACAGCACCGTATACGGCACTTTCCCGATCTTCTTGAAATATTAGATGTCCTTCCGGAGTTAATCCGACTAGGAGATAATAACTACGGCTAATAAATACATTTTGTTACTGCAATTGAGTGCGTGCTTATTGTTGAAATATTTCAGATGCTACGATATTGTGCAAATAGAGTGAGTATCCGCAGAATATACATTTGTATACTGAAAGTACGCAACAAAAATCACCAACACCAATAATTTGATATCATTATAAAATCTGATGCTTAGGATATGTGGCAATATGGATAATACTTTTTTCACTTGTAGTTTACTTACAAGTTCTCTGTATGCAATAGCAGCAAGACAGTGTTCTTTTGTCGATTATCCATACTTGAAAAAGCAAGTTGTACTTTGACCGTCTCGACAGTGTCATTGAGATAGTAATCCCGCCAGAGATTCGACTCGCCGCTAAAGTCCGCTCCCTTCTCATCTGAACAAAAATCGCCGTAGTAGCTCGTATGTTCGCAATCGCATCGATGCTCCTGCTTGCGAAAATCCTCGATACAAATGCCTTCATTTTTGCATGGCACTGCATCGCATTTCATATCACAATCTTTTATGACGCCGATGGTCATGTCCGTCTCCTTCACCTTCGATGGGAGATCGATGAGAGTTTGGCCAATCAGCAAACCGCGTAGGCAGCCGATGTAGCCGGGAAGATTCGGCAGAGTATTCGAAACGCGCAGAAGGGTGGTGGGGTCGTAACCGCCGAGATTCAGTTGAAAGTACTGCGTTGGTGGGGCAGGCGGTCGCTGTGGAGCCAAAACCTCTGGGAATGTTTGCGAGAAATCCGTTAGCCATAGAAATCCGATGGTAAATCTCACCTACCTACCTTTCTCGGGATTGATCCACGGCTTATTCGAGTACTCGGTGTGCAGTAGGACGCCGACGTTTAGCGTCGCATTTTTATCGTTCACATGTAGTGTTACATTAAAATCGTTGCGTTCGATGGCGATCTGCACCGAAGTGCTCGTATTCAACTCGGCGTACTCGACAGTTAAATTCTTAATTTCATTGCCATAGTTGAACATGTATACGACTTGAGTGCCATTCTCCAGATACAGCTGAACGAAATTGTTCAAATGGTCATTCGCATAGAGAATTAGCGAGGTTTCGTCGTACGTTCGCAGATTGATAAGCAGCAAGTCCTCGAAGATTTCGCGTAAAGCAAACTTTGGATCTGATACATCGGCGCCAAGATAGTTCTGTCGCAGAAATGATTCGGGATGTGTAAATGTGATGGCATTCGTGTTAACGTCTGGAAATGAAGAAGAATACGAATAATGAATGCTTGATTAGTATGCAGAATATCGAATATTTTTATTTTCGCGTCATACTCGTTTCACAGTAAGTGCCTTTGTACGCCCAACGATTCGGACAAATGCATTCGAACGTGCTCCATAACTCCTTGCATTGTGCGCCATTTTTACATGGATTTGGCACGCACGAGGGCTTGCAATCTTTAATAATCTCACTCAAATGCACGCTCATGTACGCGTAAATGTCAAGGATTTCCTCATTTACAACCAGGCCACGGAAGCAACCGATCAAACCCTGTGATATCGATGATTTTGGATGCAGAAAGTCACTAAGAACGTAGGAGATAATGCTTTCTTTTTATCTTCAACTTATTCGCATAAGCGTCGTATTTTGTACTTACGGCGCACCACCGATAAACATTGAACCTTCGAATGGCCCAAATTCCTCTTCAGGCTTCAAGTCCACCATGCGATAATCCTCATTAATCATCACACGTACATGGTATTTATTGTAATCGATCCAAAGTTTATGCCACTCCCCGCCGTTCAGTTTTCGTCCCGAAATGATAACTATTTCCTTCGATACGCCCGTGTTCAATGTAAAGTTAAAAGTCAACTGAAAATCTGAAAGTAGTAAAAGTCGCAAATCGCACAGTTGGTCGGAGTATAGGGGCTTCTGGTGGGAACTGTGATATTACCGCTTGTCAATGCGACCATAAAGCTGGGATAGTTTGGACGGATTGGTGGCTGGTACAATAAAATCGCCTTCTTGCCAGTGGTACGAAAGGAAAACGCCAGATCGCCCTTACGCCATCCTGGGACTTCGATGTATGATTGACTTGTTGTAAATGTTACGACATAACGTTGAGTATCTATAAGTTTTTATCAAATTGACGTTTTTCTGATTACCCAATTACCGGTCAGCTTACTTGTTTCAACACACTCTAATGGTCCAAGTGTAATACGACCAAGAGCATCGTCCGGTAGATTTGTTTGCTGAAGAAAAACCATCTCGGTAATACCGAGACTGTTGCCCTGCGTATAATAACCATCATCGGAATTCCATTTGTTATCCTCGACGTCATCGCAGTTACACCATTGTGATGGATTTTCACATCGCTGATTCACCGAACAAGGGCAAGTACCTCTGCCAAATGCAGAAAACTATTAATTAGAGAACAATCTGCTGCAATTGATGGGTGGATGAGAACCACGAACCTCTTAACATCGCCGATAAAATCAACAGTTTGATTCGCCGAACTAATAAACCATGTCGCTGAATGTAATTCCAATGGTGCTTTGAGACAATCGTATCTTATGTATTGGCTACAGTTGAGGGAATGCGAAACTAATTCCTGCAGCATATCTGCGGTAAATTCTCTGTATTTAATGCTGAATGTAAAGTCTTTTTCCGACGGTGACCGCACGTCAATTTGACTTGGAAGATTATGTTCAACAATGGTTTTTGTTGAATCTTCAACACTTTGAAATTCACAACGTACGTGTGCTGGCGGAAAACGGCCATTGCCGTCGATATCAATCAGATACACATCGGGTTTTGTATAACCTAGACATAAAAAGATTTCAACAATTGAAATGCAAACTAGTTTGAACTCTTAAATTTTAGTGTGAATTCTAACAACTTCCTCTAGTTGAAGATATAAATTCTACAATTCCTAAATTTGAGATGATATTTTGATCAGACCCACCTAACAAAGCGAGCTCCTCGCAAGTTTTACGATACTTGGCAAAGTGGCAATTCTTCCCACGGTAGCCGGTGTTTGTGCAATCGCAGATCAAGCGATCCTCTTTCACCGAACACTTGCCGCCATGTTCGCAGGTATTGGGTCGCTTGCAAGGATCAATGAAACGACAGTCATCTAGTGTGACTTCTCCAACAACACGTTCGGTCTGAAGAACCGAACGTGGTTCAAGACGTTGGCCGTTTACTTCGATATCACGCATACACCCGACGACGCCCGCATTGTTCCTCGAGCCACTGCCGATTTTAATTTTGTCTCCGATTGAAAAGTGTAGATCACCAATACTCTGCTGTTTATATCTGTTGTCCACCGACAAGTAGATATCCTCATCCTCGTACTTGAGACTCAACGTATGCCAAATTCCACGCGTTTTTTTCACACTAATCAGATGGGTCGTGTTTCTAATTGAGTCGGTGAGTTCAAAGCGTACTTCGTCGTTGACCACTCGCACTTCCCAGTAGAGGCCGGTTTGCTGTGCCTCACTGGATGCCAACACACTTAAATTACTACTGCTCTTAAATTCGAATATCAACGATAGCGAATCCGTGTATTCATTAGGCCACCAAATATGCGATGACGTAAACGGATATGTGATGGGCATCACTTGAACGTCTTCTTCAATGAATTCCGGCCGTAGAATGCCAATGTAGTGAACTTTGGGATTGGCCTTTTTCAATTCGTAAATTATCGACATGTCATTGTAGAAAACATATTTGATACATCCGGCGAAATTATTCTTCGATAGTAGGCCCTTCTTCTTTTGCAATTCTGGCCCACCGCCGATGTAAATTTCGGGATCGATGTACAGCAAGGAGTTGACGGTTAAATTCAATGTGACTTTTTCATCATTCAAAATAAAATGTACTTGATCGTATTCGTGAAAGATTGTCAAGTTATTCCACGTACTCAAGTTTGCAGTTTCGCTGCCGAGAAGCGTACTCGTCGGGCCATCACCAAAGTCAACTTCAATGTGCACCGAATTATTGTAGATGGAGGCGCCGATGTAGTGGTCGATACCTTTATCACCGCCACTCGCATAGAATAATGCGGAATCATCGAACTGCGTTTTGAAGAGCATCGAGAAACGGTTCATCGCCGAATGCACGCGATCCTTCCAGTCGTAGACGCGGTAGGAGACGTAGGATGAGCCGCGTAGTGTGAGCACTGTTGCAGCTGCAACAATCAGGAAGACAAAACACCCCGCAGGGCAAAGATGCATGATTTTGATTAAAGCGACATAGTAAAGAAATTAATTACTGTAAATGTCGCAGTATTCGCCCTCGTACTGCGTACCGAAGCAGTCGCACGTCAGACTGTTGTAGTGATTGATGCAACGTGATCCCAGGAAGCAGAGGTTGTCATAGCTGTTGCACTTATTCGTGCAACCTTCCTGCACATTCTCGTGCTTGGTGGCAATCAGGGGACTGATTGGAAGCAGATCGGATGCAGATTTGCCGGTGCTCAGAATTACATCCTTGATGCATCCCACAAACGATTCAATGATGTATTTTACCCCATGCAATCGTTCCTCGGAAGACAGACCTACGTAAGCAGAAACGTGGTGTTAACGTATAAACAAAACAACAACGACAATAATAACATTTCTTTATGAAAATCGGTACCTCCAACAAGAATAACAGAGGTGACATTAGCGGCAACACCATAATTCTGCTCCTTGTCCAAACCCTTTAAATCTGTCTCAGCTTTGAGGTCATCGACGGTTGCAGCCAGTCGTGCCGAGTGCACATCAATACGAACCTGTAAGTAATCACGTCGCCGTCGCATGTCGAATGGCGGCGAATCAAGAAATTAATCGTCCGTCTAATCGTCCGATCGTAAAGTTGGAAATAAATTTGTCTTACAGTGACGGAATGCCATTCGTCTCGGTTTAACCCCCTGCCGACCGTTAACGCCGTCGAGTGCTTGCCGTAGACGTGCACCACCTTGAGCTGGCCCTGCTGCACGATAATATAGAGTGCGTAGGGCTGCAGTGAGACGCCCGACGGCACCTTCACGTTGTGATAGACAAGCAAACCGTGCGGTAGACGAGTGCGAAACTGGAAGGAGATCTGACGACATAACCGCAATTGAAACGTCTGAATAATGTCGCCATCGATCTGTATGAACGTGTTCGACTGTGCGAACATGAACGTGTTCTGATGGCCGGTCTCTTGGAACGTCAGCTGTGGTCCGCGGTCCTTCCACGGCACCGGATTGCCCTTTAACAACTTGCCTATAATTGATGGTGGAAGCGAGCGACCGTGAGAGAAAGACAGAGACAGAAAGGGACACGAGTGTGATTGTCATAAATTTCGAAGGAATTACTAGGTTTTGGTTGTTACCATTCGGGCTGATGCACCGTTTGTAGCATTGCATTTCCGTGTCGAAGCGATTCTTGTCGTTGCCGGCGCACCCACCCCATACGAACATCTCGCAGCGCTTCTTCTCCGGCACGTAAGCCCATTTGTAAATGTTGCGGTTACAAGGACCCTTGTCGGGTGGGCCGGGGCAACGCTGGGCTTCGCTGCTTGACTCGCTGCCGCCGCCGCCTAGACCACCACCACCGCCAACACCATTCGTGCTCTTGCTCTCTGCGATCGCGACGAAGCATGCGATTATTAATAGTGTCACGGCAAACTGCTGTACATCTGCAAACATACGCGAGGCGTTACAGTGTAAATATGCAATTGTGTACAACTGATATTTATCTGCAGCATTCGCCCGCGCCAGCCCAACCATTCCGCAATCAAAACCCCTGCATTCGGTGCGTCGGCACGATGCTACTAACTATATTCGCAAATATACACGCCGCCGCTGGATAATGTAAATATTCGTCGTTATTCTATAGCAATAAGCGATTCAAGTATTTAATTTAGCAGGACAGTCCTAAATGCGATATTTATTACCTCAAACGAAAATTTATTGCATGTGCAAGCGTAAACATAAGAATGGGATAATATAACTTCACAAGGTGCAATTTAATATTCTATCTTCTCTTAGAACGGCTTAAATATTTAATATGTCAATTTTCAATGAAATCCATTATGGACTAATTCATTTTGTACGTGAAGGATTACTTCAGAACGCATTAAATTTACGTTATATTAATTTAAAAAAACTTAATAATAATCCGGAAGTTCCTCACTAAGTAATGTTGCAAATTGTGATGGTAATTTAAACAAATTACTTTATGCGAAAATCGCTATGACCTTCACAATGTTGTTATATATACAAACGAGTTTAGTCATTCAGTTTGTCATTATAAAAATCACACTAGTGCTAGTTATCTCTGAGTGATTATAAAACGATTTATTTAGCACTGATTAATTAATGTCACATATCGATATCTATCGATTTCGTAATGATGTAATCAATAATTAAAAGTAAAATTCCAATGTATGTGTGAAGTTTAAATGTTTATGAAGTGTATGCACGGCTTTCGATTTAATATGATTACAAGTCATTTTAACACTGTATTTTTAATGTTATCTATTATCTCTTTCGGTGGTTCTCAACTTTTGTAAAAGATAATAACACAAGCAAGTTTACTAGGACAAGTAATTTTATCCTTACCAAATGCAATCTTATAAGTAAAATTCAGGAGAAGATGTTAGTATACTCGCTCTAAAACAATTTGTAAATGGATTATATATCGTACGATGTGATAATAACTTAAACGAAGACACGTGAATTAAATAAGCACCTCACTGACAAGTTCACTCACACGTCTCGTACGAGATGCGTACGAACGTGGCTATTGAATTGTTCGTTGTTGCTTTTTTCTATGCCTAGGTCATTGTCTAATACGATTTTCTGGTATAAACCTGTTCGTTTTAATCGAATCTTGTTTGTTGCATTAACTATTTTGCTTTATATACGTAAAGGTACATCATAAGTTTAGATAAGTTAAGATACTTTTTATATCTGTTTCTTTCTCATCAATAACGATGACAACTGACAACCAGGCAAGTAATAAAGCTTGTCTGTCTGTCAGTTGTAGTAAATTGTTATTTGGTATTTTATAAATACAATTTATTGTGTAATTATTTTATGAATTTGCAGCTGCATCAATAATGCAAATTACAACGGGCGGCAAGTGACCAATCCAGACAGTGATTTCGGAAATTGCGTTAATTTATATTATTGATTTGTTTTTCTGCGAATATTGGGAATGTGCGCTGATGGTCGAACGGGGAAAACCAGCCAGCATTCTCACTTTGAAACGTCATGTTTTGCGTTTGAGCGAGGGAATAATGAAATTGCTTAATTTCCGCATCGTGCACAAACACGAATTATAATAACCATTGTTATCTGAATTGATATGCGTTATATTTTGATCCATCACGGTAGTTTATTTATTTTAAATATGACGACGTTTAAGTATACTGCATTCAAAGTGTAAATATTAGGGTTGACTGTGCGTGGGCGAATATTAACATTGTACATTGACCTAAAAATTATTTGATAATTTAGTAAAACTAAAATATACGTTTTAAAATAAGTTTTTTTCTACTTAGTTTACAATTCAAATTCAAGCAGCAGTATTCAACGAGGCTTTATGAAACCTAGATTTTTTTGTAGGAAAATATGTATTAGGTTGTGACACTGTCTATAGAAATCAACTCTAACATTAGTTATTTAATAAAACGGGGAAAGAAAAATTTGCAATCCTTACAATTAGATGAGTGTAACTTAAAATGGCACCCATTACTGATGATTAATGCAAATGAAACAAGTTTTAGGTAGCCTTACCCTTAATCTTGGCAGAAGTGTGGAGTGATGTCATTGTGATTCCAAGTTCGCACCGCGACCGCCCACCACTGGCCCTGCTCGCCCTTAATCAGCATACGCTGTGCGCGTGTCGGCACGTAGAAGCAAGAAACCAAGCAAGTCCGTAATCGTTCGTTGATGAACACGTCGCCGTCACCGGCGTAGTCGACGTCGTGGTGGCGGTGGCGAATTGGCCACTTATCTGATTAGAAGCTTCGTTCGCAGTTGTGTAGTCGTCGTATTAACACAACACAACTCTGTATGCGTGAGCGCTACTCATCAGGCCGGAACGCGAGAGCACTTCATGAGACATCCATTATATTGTTATTGTAATTTATAACGATTCACCTTATCCGTATCCTGGCTCGCCCGGCACTTTGCATATGCGTCGACTCTCTGTGTTTACATGATCTGTGCGGTCAACGCATAAGCTTATACAGCGCTCAATTTTATGCCCAATTGCCACCAGGCGATTTTCTAACGATTAGATAAACGATGAGGAGACGCCTTAAAGTTCTTGATTTTGCTTATTTATTGTCTGATTATTATATAACACATTTATATTTAAATGTGTGTATGTTTGAGCTATTTGATTTTTTCCAAATTCACTCGTTTGAACAACTAACGCTTTCGTTTTCACTAAATTAATACGCATTGCACCAGTCAAGTTGCGCACATTTTGTTTGTGTAAACAATGTATTGGAAATTGATATTTAATAATACACTTTTAAAGTAATGCTTAACGTTCGTAAATGTAACGGTACGATGTGCTCGTGAACGCGATTGCACGTTGACTTGATGCATACGCGGTGTGAGCTTCTTATCGCCACTACCGTTCCAGACACACACTCAACCACTTAACTCGCGTAATTGTTTAACTAGGCTTAAATTTGTTTAAACTACGACGTATGTAGACATGAGGCATGTAAGCACGCATATACGTATTTTGGGTTGCGAACGTCTCCTCCGCTAATAAGTCAATGATGTTTGTTTCGGCGTTCAATAACATTATAACAACGTTCGTTGAGTTTTAATTGTTATTTTTCATTTGTTCTACGTAGTGATATTGCCTTTGTGTTATTTTTCATTTAATCCCCATTTCAACAAGTTATCTTCAAGCTCCAGATTTCCATTTCTTCCTCTATCTTCCCAGATTCCTCTTCAAATTCAAATTGTGTGTCCTTTTCGGCCGATTTCTGTCGATATCTGCTGATACATATATTAAGTATCAGCAGATATCGACAGAAATATCGATATTTTACAAACATTTTCCTGGCACCTCCACCAATACGAAAATGTCATGTTTTAAAATTAAAAGAATAATTTAACAATAATTAATAATTTATTATATCGTCGTAATATCTAACAGTGCAACGAATACTTTCCTCCGATAATAAGTTATAAGAAAACAGGTTTTTAATTGTTAAACATTTTATTTGAAAGTCTTTTAAATATGTCAAATACATGATATATTGTTAATTATTATATTAATATTATGAATATCCACATTCACATTTATTATAATAAAATAAAATGTAATAATAGTAAGTAAAGGAAAGAAATACATTTGAACGCAAATGTTTTTCGCGCGAAAAGTATACTAAAGTGATGTAAGACCCATAAAATGGCGCCGAAATCAAGTTAATATGATGTGTATCAATCAAAGGAATACATAATTGCCGAAGTCACTTAAATTTGGCTGGATTTAAGAATAGTCAGTTAATTAACTAGTCATTATCGATTTACACATTACATAAATGCAAATATGCATGAATATTGTATTTGTAGTTAGACCGTTTCGAACTAATTTCGTATCGCATTGCAAACGATTACTGGTATAAATTGCAAATTGAATAACCACGTGAGTACATGAAATTGATAAGTTGTTGTTGTTGTGTGTGTGTACGTGTCTACGTGTGTGTATTTTACGCGTTTTACTTATACAATGCTTATACACTTTTCATGGTTATTCGCTGTATTGTGAACGCAACTCAAACTTATACCGTAAATGTTTTCTTCCTTTTTTTTAAATTTTTAACGCCTAGCATCATTTAAAGTAGTTTTACGTTAGGTATGTAGTTATGAATATGTGGGAAGATGTATTTGTGTTTTGGGTGAATTTGTTTGTGGGTGGATGGGTGCATGAGTTGATACATTTTTAGTAAACATTTCAGTTTTGTTATGATGGTTTGCATTATATCCGATTTTTCTGGTTGCTCTCAATACGTTTGCATCAATGATTATTACGGCTATTTTACAATCCTACGAACATCTATACACTTTGCGAAATGCAAACATACCACTGGGTTGATGATGTCGAGCACTACCAACACCGCCGCCTCGCGAGTTTGTGAGGAAAGGCGACCGGCGCGGCGTCAACTATTGGTAGGTGTTTGCATTGCATTACTTAATGATGAAGGATGGGGGTTGATGAAGGAGACATGTTGCATACGAGAGGGGTGGGGGGTTAGAAAGTCAGGGGCGCGTCGTAGCAGCGACGACAAGCGATTGAGGTACTTGAATATTCCGGATAGGAGGAAAAAGTGGCGGATAAATCGATGGAGCGATTCAATGTAAGCTGAATCAAATATTCATTGTCATATCCCAATATTTCAGGTTCACAAAAATGATGTTTTTAATCATATTCGCACCTTCAATTGTAAATATCATGGTCAAGTTACGACATTATAGGGTCGAGAACTGAACAATTATTGGGTATTAACTATGAATATTGGATTGACCTATTTGTAATGCCTTCGGTAGAAACGGTTGACAGACGACAAGAGGCAAATTTATCAACTCCACCACCCAACAATACTGACAAGCAGTAACACACACACACACATACAATGACGTAAATCTTGTTCGTTTTATAAGTTGGCAGTGTCCGAGAACCTTTCGTAGATGTGCCGGCGCGGGTTATGAAGGTAAGGATAACATGGGAAAGGAGGGATACAAATATATTTAATGATTGGTTACTTCTAGCCTCCTGCAGTTCCGACAGTTTATAGAATAACGCAGGTAGGACGCTCACTAACTGTAAATCATGCTGAGAAGAATCGCTCGGTTTCTAAATGTCGTTACTATTTTCATTTTATTTCGATTAAGTTGTTTGATTGTTTGCAAACGTTGGCTGATTTGGATTCATCTGCTAGTAGTGCTTTCGATGTCGCTTGCTGCTCAATTCTTGCTTCGGTAGTAAGGAGATGTTTTTCTGAGTTTTAGTTTTATCTTGTCTCGAGGAGTGATGGAACTTCTAACAGTGTTGTGTGTATTTCGCAGAGAATTTACTGGCGATTACGGCGTCCAGCTGTAACATTCAAAGTAATGTCGCATTAGTATCATAAAATAACATCATCACATTTTATTTTTAATTAACATAATCTCGTTGGCTCAAGGTTCTTTTCATTCAATGTAAACAACATATTTCGAAGTTAATCAATGTAAATAAATGTACATTGTTATGTCGTTGGAAATTTCTCCGTACGACAATGTGGGGATCGAGAAATCATCTGATGTGGAAATCCGACTAGTTTGATCGGTTCATTGCGACTGACGTGACAATTTTCGGGGTAACGACTCGCCCTGAGACATCCACCGCTCTTCCTCCTTCCGTTTTACATGAAATTACTCGGTTTCCATTGGTTCGAGGACGTACAATAAACCAATTTCATCGTTTTCTTCAGCATTTTATATTTCTTTCCAAAAAAACATTACCAATTTTTGTTTATTTATTCTTGATCAGATGCGAGTCACATATCATTATAGCACTCCTGATTGTTTCTTATTGTAAGTTGTTTCAGTGTCAATCTTTGTAAAAAATCAAAAAATTAATCCGGTGTATCCTTCTAAATGGAAACGTAACACGAACAACAAACAAGTTCACATTTTCGTTTGGGTTTCATTGGTGAATACGGTGTTACACTCTCAAAGGGTGTGCGGTAGCAAACGGATGCCAATGGTGATTCCTCGTTGTTTCAATGGAGAATGCAAATTGTTATCGCGTCACTTTGCATCTAGCAGCAGCGTCGCGTTGCGCGTCGAGACGCGACACGACGCGCACACATTCCGTCACGAGATCATGAATATTCAATGTGAAATAAAATGTGAAAGACTGGGCCCAACTCTAATTCTCTAATACCACTGACGTGATCCACACAAACCAATGGGGAAAACGGGTCCCACCATATCCGACGCAAAATGCTTAAACAAGCACGCTTGCTTGCTTCCTCACGGACGCACGCGCCCACCCGCTCGTCAAATGGAAAACAAAAGTCGAAATGGAACACGACCACAAAAGCAGCAGAATCAGCATCATGGTGGCATCGAAAGCTTTTATCCCATGCTATTGCGCGGGCGAATCTCTCGTAATTTTATCCAGTTTATTTATCTTTTGTAAACCTGGCCGGTAAAATATTCACATTGGCGAAATGAAATCCGAATTGAATTTGTCATCAGACTTGAAATTATGTCAGCTATAATGAATAATTTTCTCAGGACTATCATATACACATTTAACGTTTTTGTAAATAGCATATATTTAAAATGTATATATTTTTGACTTGATAATACACCCCAAGAAGTGAGTTTTTTTTTAATTTGCATCCTTTGTCAGGAGGTTTGAAGGTTTATGGCAATAGAAGGGAGATCTATCGATCTGAGGTTAACTCTACTGCTACAGTGGTTGTATTATTGCATCTTCGAAGGAAAGTCTCAACCCGGTAACAACGTAGCTTTATCCCTTTCCAACCGTCGCGTCGACGTCGTCGCGTTGCCGCTTGGATCTTATTAAAATAATTGTATTAGCAGCAACGGGCGCAAAAAGCTGACGTTTTTACGCGAAATTAATCATTTATGCTCAATGCTACGGCTGCTCACCCTTCAGCTATGAAAATGCGAGAGAAAAAAAAACGCAAATGCTGGACTCAGCAGCCTTCCCTAGAAAAATAATTGGCGGCAGGACATGGCGGCAACCAACATGGCGCAGCACGTAAACGCCTTTCGAGATGTTTGCTTTTTTTGGTACACTTTTCCCGTTTCAAATCTTCCCTCGCGTATTCTGTAAACATCTCGACGATCAACGGTATTATTATTACTTGGAAAGTAGTTGAAACTTTGATGCTTTTTATTTGCTTCAAGTTGGAATTGCCTTGCGCGTAATTGTAATAATTGGCGAAGCTTCGGATAGTGCAAATCTCATGGAGAACGACGCGACTCTCTTAGAGTCAGGCCTATGCCGGATGAGTTGGCACGAATACGGGAGCCATGATAATTGTGGCTAGTAGTGGCTTCAAATTTAATTGAAACGCTCAAAAAGTTTTATGAGCTCCAAGTGCTCCCCGCTGCAAAAAGTCAGGGGCAATGACTTGATTAGGTTATTACCATTGCAATTAGTTTTTAAGGCACACAAAGAAAAGAAAATATGACTTGGTTGTTTATAATGATTTTTCTTATAATTATAAGTTTGCCCGGAATATCTGTTTGATAGTAAAAGTCGCGTCATGTTTTTAATTGCGAATAAAATAATATATCGCGAAAATAGAAACGAAAAGAGATGTTTCGACTATTACCTTTACCTTTCGTTGGTTTCGAGCCCTTCGCTTTGCACTTCTTCGTGATCTGCCTGTCCTGTTCACAGGATGGATCGCTGTTGGGCTTCAGCTTGTCCTTCCGCGTCATCTGGCTCTGCGCATTGCAATCGCCCCAAGCGCCCTTCTCGTATCGGCATGCTGGAAAATCGGACAAGCAGAAAAGCATCGTGTAATATGTATATATCATTCGTCAAAATGCAGGAACGTGTTATATAGATAGATAGATAGATAGATAGAGAATATTGGATAGCGAGTAACAATCATCGCCTCAGGCAAATGGCGGACATTGTCATTCCACAGCGGTGTCAGCATCATCAAATATCGACACATCCTCTTGTCATGCCATGCTTGCAAGCATAGTATCGTAACTTATCATGCACAATATTCGCCAAATTGTCAATTCGAACAGGTTCGCATTCAATAGCGAATTCATTTAGCTCTAACGAAGCAATACGAAGTATTTTTGCAATAAACACACCCACACACACATCTCCAATATTCATACACTTTGTCATTATTTTGAAAATTGTGTATGTCGCTCGGCTAATAATGTTAGTAAGGGTATAGGGTTAGGTTATGAATGTTTGGAAGCATGCGAACCCTTTCATTAAGCTTCCGGCCGATATCAGGGATGTTTGACAGCATTAATATCGGTGCGACGCAAATATTTGCTCGTGGTTTAATCGCGATCAGGTTTCTACCAGTGCTGTTTACTTTCTCTTTGGCAAAGGCTCAAATTTGGACGAAAATAGAAAGCTTCGAAATTATTTTGAGTAGTCACCCCCTAAAAACTCAGAAAACCTTTGTATTATCCAAATTAATCCCCTTTTTTGCCCCAAAAAGTAATTTATACGTAAACTTGTACAAATTAAATACCAACTAAGGAAGTTTTAAGTACAAATATTCCACATTCTACACGATTGAACACATTGAAATGCGCACAAACTTTATTTATGCAAGTTTTCTTGCAGTTGAATGGAACTTGTGCAACTTGAAACTTTTGCTTGCGTATCCCCACTCGTTAATTCATTACTACAATGAGCGTAATGCACATTACGCTGAGCTAACGTAACGAATAAGCGTTTGCATCCGTGCCAAACTTTCAAGCGCAATTATTTTCCCATTTTACGAACATACATATCCGCCTCTACGCTATACATTTATTTCACTTCTGTTGCTTCTTGTGAGGAAATTCAAATGTCGCTGTAGGTGTACTTGTTTGCGATGTACAAGCAGAAAAAGGTATTGTTTATTTAAAATGATTTTCCAGTTTAAGGTTTCTAAACGTTTACATACACAAGATAACTTTTAGTACATGAATTTTATATTTGCTTCAATTGCAAATACATAAATTCCGAGTTGTTTTCTCAGTACTTCTTCGGATATCGCCCTGTGCAGGACGAAACATTGTTGGACCCAAATTTTATTCAAATTTTAATTAGCTTACAGTTAGTCAAATATTTAAGAAACTATTCAACATTAATCGTACAGGCGCGTAATAATATTCACCGTTAATTTATATACGGTCATGGTGAAATTGTGTGATTTAATGGAATTTAATATAAAATGAAATATTATCAATTTTGGGCAGACGTTCAAGCTGTAATACCAGACCGACCGACCCATGGTGTCATAAAAAAGGGAAATATCAATATCGTACCGTGGGAATAAATTTGATCCTGTTTTCCCCTACAATCGGACTGTATGGGGAGTTATTCGGTGTTTCACGAATTTACGACATATCGACACTCTTTCTAGTGGGGGTTTTATGGCCATTTTGTCGAATTTAAAACACTACGGACGCACGTGCTTTGAACACACATGTTATTCTCTTTTCTTTCAAACAAGAAAGCGAAGACTAATTTCATTTGTTGTTAAAAACCCAACCTAGTTTTGAGAAATTCTTCTTTTAATGTTATTACCTTGTAATCGCAAACTAAAATACGAATACGAATACCAAAAAATTCCAATAACATGAAAAAATAATATATGGCAAAGTAGGAATTAAACGTTATTTACTTAAGTAAAGCCAAGAGTTATTATACATTGAAAAGTGCTTAATAATAAATACAAACAACAAAGTTTTGACGCGACTCTGCCGTCGCAAAACCACGCTGCTGCGCCGCCCCCTTGTGAATAATAAAACATGAGAGCGACTCGTGTTCCATCTATCCTCACCCTACTAAGTTGGGCGGACGTTTCTAATCGTGAAATACACCTGCAAATACTGTACCGCACATACAGATGAACGAACACGAATGCAAAGTGTTAGTTTTAGTCGTTTTGTTGATAATAGTTGCACATGCTAGTAGTAGACCTACTGGGGTTGCAGGCACGCTTAGTAATATTCAGGAAGCAAGTGTTGAAATATGCGTGCAAGCCGTGCCAAAGGCATTTGCTTTAAACTTACTTTAAAAATATACGAAGCAATAATCTCTTGAATATATAGATTGGTATAGATTAAAATGTAATATAGGCAGGTACGAAACCTATCGGTAATGCAGGATATACGAGATTGAATGTTTTGAGTCCTGAGATTAAGTTCTCATACTAAAAGGCATGAAAATGAATGACTGGATATTCATAACATCCAAAGGTTTATATAATATGCATAATTTCTATGCAATTTTGAAATAAATATGCCAATCGTAAATGATTTTACTGCTCTTAAAAGAATATTAATATGATATGATATCACTTTATGAATGTGTGACATTCAAGAAAAATATGTGCTATTCCCGTGGAACGAACTAGATACATAATTAATTTGCAAACCGGGAAATGAAGCGGATACTCCACAACCAAAGCCACGGATGGCCTAAGGCCTATCGTTCTCAACCAAATAGATTAGAAAAGGTATCCTTGTAATTATTGAAATCATTTCTAGTCGAAATCGGAAACGAAATATTATAATTTTAGGAATTGCATTTAATTTCAAATTAATCAATTTGAAAATAAGTATGTCCTGAACGTATTTGCGGTTGTTTATTTTACGATTTTCATTAGGCAGTAAGGAAGATATACGTTCAAGCGTGAGAATTTGTACACTCGTAAATCAGCAGACAGTTGATTGATATCGATACGACTTTTATTTGCAGGATGCGCGCATAAAAGACTTATGCCGCAACCAAGCCAATAGTGATGGTTGAAAATGGAAAGAACCTAACCTCTTTGAATTTTACAAAAACGAAATGTTAAAAAGACGGAAATCATACAGATTTGTAATAAACCTTCATAATATCTTCTCACGTATGTTTTTTAATTTGTATTTTTGCATTCTACTCATATATCTACGGGTTTGAAAAACCAAATCGTTCGCGATTTGAAAAATATAAATTGATATCGAACATTACAAAATCATCGCAACTACCACGAAATCTCATCCTCCCATTTTCCGGTGCCTAGCGGAACGCGGTGGTGCGAATAAATGTGCCGATTGCACAAACTTTCCGCAAGACGTCGCACCGCGCTCAGCTCAATTGTAGATACAACAAAATGCCGACATTTGCATTTTTAACACGCCATTTCACCGACCGACCGACTCGTCGAGTTGCCTGCAGAACGACGTCATTTCCCCATCTTTCTCTTTCTAACTTCCTTTAAGAAATGCGTGTGTTTATATATATATATATATATATATAATATTCTGAATCTCGCACATATGTATCAACGTGGAAAACACGCTCAACCATGAAATCAAAGAGTAACTCCATTACCTGCGCAAATGTAAAATTTCGCGTTGTTTTCATATAACTTTAATATCTCTGCAAAGAATGCAATCTGATTTGTGAGATGATAACTTCAGCAGGGTATGAGCGTCATTTTTGTGTCACGTTAAATACACCTGCGCGTCGCGAGAGTTTCATAATTAAATAAAATAAATCAAGTGTCAAATCGTGGTGTGCGCCTTCGGAATCGCGAATAATGCGACGCGAACTTCCTCTGTTTCGTCATCCCCTAATCTTGTTATGATGGCTTTGCGTAATCGGATACCCCGGGTAGCGTCAGACTTAATTTTTAGTTAATTATCATTTAAACCAAATTGAAATATTCTCACAGACTGAGTCTACCATAATCATTTGATTTACTTAATATTCATTATTACAGTTTTGAAATGTTCTTCCAACACCAAGTAAAACATTTTAAAGCATGCTTATATTATTTAATAACATTCACATTAATAAATTACAGTAAAAAAGAATTACAGTGGGAATTTCGTAACTTCCTAGTGTCGTAATGGAATTTAATTAAACTTTACCTTTTTTGCATTTCTTTTGAATAGTCTTTGTCTGCTCGCAGGTGACTTGATCGCCCTTCTTCAGTGTCAACGTCCGTGAGCGCATGTTATTCTTGGGATCGCATTCCGTCCACGGCCCCTTCGTGTATCTGCAATTCTCTGTAAAGAGACAAAAGCAACACAAGATGCGCACGAATTAGCAAACAGTGTAAACAGACAGAAGAAGCAAAACAAGCAACAAACAAGTAGAGAAAACACAACTCGCACAAATAAATAAACAAACATGAGGTAAACCGCAGACTACTTAAATGCGCCAGAATGGTGTAGTAATAGATGCGCATGACTTTTTGACAAAAACAAGGAATGTTCTTAACAAAACACAACATAAAAGTGGAGCGAAAGTACGCAGGGCAGTGAATTGCTTTTCATCGTCGATGAACAACTATCACGGGAATGTTGTTGCTAGAAAATTATACGTAAACATTCCAAGGAATTTTAGTTAACCGACCGTGGCGAATGATGTGTAGTATTAGCATTATATTTTCCTCAACAAAACTCGCTTTGTTGCGCAAACATTTGCACAATTTCCAGGTAGATTCGCGCCACGTTTTCCCTTCCGAAACCCATCTAATTCAAAAGAGGACCGACCAGGATTCACTTAACCCCCCGTAATCGATTTAGCACAATGGGACGTCGATTAAAATACGCCCAACACAGTCATATATTTGGCATGAAAGGTTTATGTACTAAGACCATAAAACGAACCACTATACTGCCGTTAAAGCATCCGAAAGACCGATTTTATTAATTAGATTGTTAGAAATTAATCGTTTAGCTCGAGGACAATTTTAGCTTTTAGTTTTTGGAGACGTTTTAAGAGAAATGTGACTAATAAAACTAATGAAAATATCTGTAATTAAACAAGTGTTAATTTGATATCTATTGTAAGCCAGTATAAAGCACCAATGGTAAAGGCATCAAATAGGCTAATAGATGACATTTGCATAGTACAAGTCGCTTCAATAGTCTGCACGTCAATCGATTTGTAATCCCTGGTCGCCTCTGCAGGGTTGTCTTTCATGCCACACAAACCCTAGCTAGATATACGCGCCTGTAAGCGCATTCAGTCGACGCCACCTTGTGGGCCGCCATGGCCAAAGTCCGCCCCCTCGAGTCTTGAACATAATTGAATTAACATAAGATTCTGCTGGCGGCGGCAACGACGCCGACGCTGGTGGTTGTGACTGCGCCTATTAGGGCTTCCCACGCTCGGTCGACTCTATGCAAATGATATGATTTAACACATTTCTCTGCTGGCGACAGCCTAGGTTAACCTGAATCACACCTAAATAGGCTTCATCCGCCCATGTACTATACACTACGGCAGTATTTCTTAACGTGTGAGGCCACGAAACGTTCTAAACAATTAAATAATTCAAAAAACCGAATGTCTGCATTTATTTATATTCATCCCGAGCCTATATTTTTTGTATGCGACTTACTGATTTGTCTATGTTTTAACTCCTTACGCAAATAATGACCAATTAACTCAGAATAAACCACAATGCGAAGGGGCACCGTTTTTTTTTTCGTTTTAAAATTGCCTGCCTTGGTAAATTCAAACTGCACGCATTCAAATAAAACGCTCGCGGCCCACTAGGCAACGTGCAATACGGTGATTATAAATAAAACACAAATCATAACGTAATCCACTCGAATGTGCGCTCTGTACCCGGCCGTTACAAAACACTGAATCTCCCCGCGTAATGTTTACAATTACAAAACAAATACGGTGATTAATGTTCTGCGAGCAGCCGGAGCCGCCACCATGCTGCCGCCGCATCGCGCCGTGCCGGAGGAGAATTTACACAGTTTCACGAGGTTAGCTCAACACGTTGATACCGCCACACAACCGAACAACGGTTATCAATTTTGTATATTCATATTTTTAGAATATTTTCCGCTACCGGGCCCTGCAGCATCGGCGTCGCTTTCATGCAAAACCAGCAGGCATAAAACAATAAAATGTCGAGGCCATTGTCATTGCATACACTAACTCAATGGAAGCGCGCCAAAAACAATTCATTATTTAAATAAATTTACATTGGCTGAAAAGCCCAAACGGATACAGTCGCATGTTTGACACTGTATCGTTCATATTTCAACAAAAACGGCCGGACGGCCGGCGGCGCGTTACTTTTGCAATATTAACAAAGCATCACCTCTGTTCGAAAGTTTATGTACGAGACACATATTTGGGACACACGACCATTATTTCCGTTGCCGCGAAATTGACAGCTATTGTAAATTTCGTTGGTCAAAATTACATGCGCATTTTGGGACAGTTTGTTCGACATGTGCCCGGCGAATCCGCCAAATGTAACTATCCCCCAGTCAGCTTACAGCTTGATTGTGGAGGCGGTGTGATGCGTGCATATGCGTGCTGGATGTTTGTTTTGACACATAGCAATGCGTTTAATATAAATGAAAGCATTTGCAGAACCGTGCGTGCGCGTATCGATTTGAGTGTCGTTCATCGTAATGGCGAATTTTAGCGAAAAGTTGGGTACAGCCAAAAACCCGCTACATGGAGCGAAATAGATTACGGATGGTGATTGCGCTTTGTTTGTTTCCATTTGCAGGAAACACGAATCTACTCTGATAATTATGCTTGTTATCTAGTAGATTGGAAATTGAGTATATTCGATTGTCACGAATATATTTCCTAACCTAGATCATTGCTGATTTCTCATGGTAATACTGTTTTTTTAATGTTTCATACAAGTTTTGAAATATTGGAGGCATTTCATTGATAGTTCGTTTGTGCCGTTGAGAATTCATCAAACACTAAACTCGACAATTGCTCCGTGCCACAAAAAGTGCAAAAAGCACTCGCAGTTATAAAAATGTGAAGCGTCGTTTCGATGGCCTCGTGTGTAAGTGCTTCCAGGGGAGAATAAAGCATGCATTCTTTCGCCGGGTATGTGGGTGGAAAAAGGTGGATGAACGTATAATAGAGAGATACATGAGGCAAACAAATGTATGCCTGACGTAACGCTTTAAGGGAGGCGGTGTTGGCAGAGAGGGTGGGAAGGAGCAAAAAGTGCCTGTGTACACGTGGCAAACACATCGTTACATGCGCGCTTTACATTACACTCGAATAATGCAATTTACGGTATTATCTGCCCTTTCGGATCGTGTAGATCAACGCACACATACCACCAACCTCCACGCAGAACCTAAAACCATGCTATTTCGCTTTTACACTTGGAGCACTGTCGAAAATTTAGACGTGGCGCAAGTGCTAGAAAATGGTTTGCACAAATTTTAGGAAATTCCTATAAAAACCAAAAGAACAATGTGTAAAAGAGAAAAACTGAAAGGAATCTAAAGGATCACAATATTGGCTGTAAACAAGAACGCGTTTTTGTTGAAACGGTAAAAAAGTTGAGTTATATATTTAGACATGAATAGATTATAATTTTACCTTCATATTATTTTGTATCGCCAATATATTTACGATGATTATAATAATATAGATTCAAATATAGAATATATAATATAGAATCAAATTTAATTTAGATCATGTTTACATTAATAATCATCTCGTCACATACACTAATTCCGTAGTATCAAATCACAATAGAGTTATATCAACTGGTATAAGCATATCCAGTGTAGCGTGTATAGCAATCATTAGAAGATGTTACCAGTTGATTGCAAATTATATATGTGGCAGCTGCAGTACATGATATTATAATAGCAACATCTTGTGTGAATAGCGAGCCTAAGGTAGATTGTAATTACATGTCAGTGAGGAACTCAGTAACAAACGCTTATGATCTGGCACGCACGCCAGCCAGCCATTGTTTAACATAATTCCAAGTGATTTACTACTCCCACTTACACGCTTCAATGGATAGACTGTGTTGAGAACCCGTTTATGAGGAATGTCTGAATTTTTGAAAAGTACATCATTGTGGACATTTGGCATCTTTGAATATAGTTTTATATTCCAGTGACTCTGTGGAATGCACAGTAATTTAGAATGTTTTGCAGCCGTCGAAAATGTCGCGTTACGAAGTTGGGTATCAAGATATTAATATTATTTCAGCGGATGGCATTTCTTGTTCTGATACTGGCATCATTACTGGTGGTGTGTGCTTGTTGCCAACATCCAGTGACACACCTGGCGAATTAAGAAAATGTGAGCGGTCGTTGAAAGAGGCTGGAGATACTCAGAGAATATTTTTAATAATAAAATTTCATAGATAATCAAATCTTAAACAACCTAATCAATTCTGCGTTTTCACTTAAATGCAAACGAAAATCATTAATGAAATTACTTTTTTTAAGAAAAAAAAATAGAGTTTATTTGGAAATCATGAATATTAAAGCAAATTACTACATTTTTAAAATCTGAAATCTCGTTTTATTCATTAAGGAATATTCAAGTTTGAAATCCCTTGGAAAAGGAAACGCCATAAAAGTAGCATCTTTAATTATTCTTTCATGCCGAGTTTAAGACTGTGTCGAGACAGTTTCAGTTTCTCTCCAATGATACCGTTAGCGAATGTGTCGACTGTCGCGAATGTCATCTCTATATTTCCATGCTGTCGTCGCAGAAAGTCTCGAAAGAAGAAGGCAAACAAAATGCGAAAAACGTGCACTTCGTCCGCCAGTCGCGTTGCGTCGTAGTGTCGTAGCCGCGCTTAATTCCGGCAGGACGAAAATCAAAAGAAAACTTTGGAGACGAAGAATGCCAATGCAGGCAGGCGTATGAGATTCCAGCAGAGAAATAATAAAGCAGAGATAGCACACAGCGCTCTGGCCGGATGGCAGAATGTGGCGGCCATGAAAAGAATATTTAAACGCAAAACGAAATGAAAATATCAAGACACCCGAGTTAGGACTTAGGAGTGGAGCCGACTTTGAAGAGGACGAGGAGAGAGCCACGGCGCTGTGCAGGCTAACCGAGCACGGCGAGTGTGTATTGTGCAGATAATTGCTGCAAAAGCAATGGATCTCTGGTCGTGTCGGGTCTGTGGTGAAATATTTTCAGTCGACCGCATCCAACAAACGCAGAGTAATTGCGTAATTAAGTGAACTTATAAAATACTTGCTCTGCCTTGTGACTCTGTCCAATGCCAACATTCGAGCCTACTTTAAATTCGGCTCATTCATTTAAACGAATCCGCAATTGTATTTATTCGTGTGGTTAGTACAATTAATATTTCCTTTTGGGAGTTTCTTGCTTTTTTGGGCGATAAACACATTTCAGTCAACAAAATATATGTTTAATAAGGAAATATTACACTACTAAATCTGCCTCATAGACTAGGTAATGAAACTTTAAAATATTTCTAAAATTTATTGTATTCCCTCATGTTTTACGTAGAAACTGAAAGAAAACTAACCACAACGACTTATGTCTCATGTCATGCGTTTCTTCAACGCAGTTGTACGGCAGATAAAAGATGATGAATTGCTGTTTGCTTCGTTATTCATTAACTCGTGGAGGCTGCTAATATTTTACGTTTGTCACGTGGAAGATAGGGCGCGCAACGAGACGTAAAGGTGAAAAAAGCTACCCTTCCCTAACAGTGTGCCGTTACCATCGCCGTCGCGAACCCGAAACCCCGGAGACTTTGGGTCTCATTAATTTTGCACGTTGGCGCTTACAATGCAAAACAACCGTCGCCGCCAACACCAAACCCGTCCCGCCTTCCGCTAGGTATAAATTACGCCGCCACGCAGCCGTTGCGAAATTGTCTTAAATATGAAAACGTTGTCGGCTGCCATACAATATAAATTCATCTTGTGTCAGAAATATTACTATGCATATTACAAAAAAAATCTATTTGTTATAGGAAACTTTGCTAGAATAACAAATGATTTTAGTCACAAAATTTCTCATTCTGATTAGTTTTAGAGTGAATTAAATCATTAGCACATCAAAGTGAAAACTTCGATCCACAATTATGAAAGTTAACATAGATAACCCCCAACACATTAAAATTAATAACCTATGGGAATAACCAGAATGTAGGGCCGAAGGGCACGAAGATGAAGGGCGTTCTAATCATGTCAAGTCTATTTTAATTGTATATGACTTCATTAAGGTATCTAATTTCCTACCTATTGGCCAAAATTTAACACTTCATTTCGAGAAATATCTACTTGTTTAATGTTTGTTTAGATTAAATGTTTGGGAAACACTCTAATAGATTCTACATAACAACATAAAAAGTTGTACTTCGCAGCAGACAAAGATGGAAGAAACATGAAGCTGCGAGCGCGACAAGAAGTGTTTTGTTAAGAGCCTTGACAGTTGTGTACAGTGCGTTGCTCAGCGTCACGTCTATGTGACGTCCGGTCTTGTTCCTTTTTTCCCTCGCCCTCACTCCCGTTTTTGTGCAACTTCCATTCACAGTTATTTCTCAAATGTAGCAGTGTACTTGGGCGTGTACTCTGTTTCATCTTGAGCACATGCTGCTGCATTGCTTTACGCCTGCCTGCCGCCATGTTTCGCGGAACAGTATCCAGCACAACTGGCGGCGATTTGTTGTTCGAGATGAGGCGACAGCAAAATCTTCTCCAACTCGTACAAATGAAAACTGTTCGTTTAGCGTTGGGAAAAGTAGTGGCAACAATGCCACTCGTTGGAAATGAGTTATGAAAATGAAACGACACCCTAGTAAGCATCATTTTAACGTTTCTAATTCGTCTCATACCGTCTATAGTCCTAATCGTATCATTTATACGCTTTGTTTTCTTAATTGGAAAATACTAAAAACCTGGAAGAGCACAGAAACCAAGTTCTCAACATAAATTTCATTAACTTTGGCACTTTTTCTCATTTCCTACAGTAAATTCTGTCCGTCTCAATACGTTTCAATGGCTTCTTTTTTTATTGTTGTTTCGTTAATATTGATTTTGTCAAGTCTTCACGAAATCCTCAACCATGTAATACCATCAGAAAAATTCAATAAATCTAAATGTAATTCAGGACTCATCAAATTTTAATACAACTCGCATTAAATTTCTCTATGAAAAATGCATTAACTTACCAGAGAATAAAGGCAAACTAACAGGTTCCTTTCAAATAAGATTGCATGTTGTTTTGCGTTTATTTTTTTAATCCTACCAAAGTTCTAAGTAAAAAGTTTGTAGCTATAGGCTGTAAACGTGAAGGGAGGTTTGGTGAAGTGTTAATTACAGAAAATCACCAAATGGAATTTCATATTTCCCCTGGAAAAATATGTTTTCGTTAGACCTACTATGTTTATTACAAACATAGTATATGCTATGTTTTTATAGACCGTACTATGCTGTATATAAGACATTGGCATTTGAGAAGATTTAATATTTGTGAAAATTACCTACGAAAACCTATTCATTATTACATTGATGATAACATGCGTAAAAATGTCATAAAAAGTAGCGTCGAGACGACCGGCGCGGCGCAGGCGGCGGGGAGCGCAAAAATTAATTTGCCTTCCCTCCCAGCGAGCAATTTATTTTCTGATTTAAAAACTCGCGTGACTGCTGCACCCTAGTCGGGGTATTTCCATTACTTGACGGACTCAAGGAAAAACCAAACCCTCGGAATAACGGAAGCAATGAAGACGTCAATTTAGACGGCGTTTTTTACGACTACCTCAATGTGGTAGTTAACTATATAAGACTTCTTAAAGGTTTCTGAAGATATGCTTATTTTAAATAATATTAGCTTACGACATGATTAAACGAATGGAAATTAAAGTTAAACAATAATACGTGCCACTCGTAATATCCCCGGCTAGTAAGTTATTAAATTATATGCACTAACGCAACAAGGGCTTTATTCGTTGATACAGTCTTGGTGGTAGTTCGTGAAAACTCCGAGGACAATGTGTAAAATATTATGTGAGCGTAACATCTATCCAGCGGTAGGTTTATGTACGAGTAGAGCGGAGCGGTGGTACGGCTATGAAAATAATGATATAGTGGTCATATTCGTGTTAGTATTTTATCGCGAATGGCGTTGGCCGAGCAAAGCGATACTGGTAATATTCAGGCGCTGTGAATAAATAACGCCTGCGTGTGGGATTATGTTATACTAGAAAATTGAATTCACGTCAAAAACATTCTGAACGTAATAAAATGTATGTACTTTATATATTTTTAACATAGGCTAATATTTTTAAATCTTTTTTAATGCATTAACATACAGACAACATAAACTATTTAGGTTTTGACTTTATAAATCTACTTGGAAATATTTAAAAAAAGGTGATTTAGAAAAAATAATCAAAAATTGGCATTTGGATAATAGAGACGTAGATGTATACATAGACGTACCGAAAATCTCCAATTTAAAATCCTTTTCAAAGCCTTTTTTGTGTACAGCCTCGTCGTAAGAAGTAAGCGGAAAGCAGGCAAATGCGATGCGCATATTTGCGCGCTCGAAGACGCCACCCAAAGCCAAATAGCATCGAAAATAACACGTTCGCAAATAACGCGACTGCAAATATTGGATTTGCAGTTTGGTGTTTTGCTTGCGTCCACAAGAGTGTATAAAAAACTGGCAAGCTTCAATTACACTCGAGATTAATGCAAAACTCGTTCAAACAGCACTAAAGACATTTCCCTCCTTCCAAGCTTCAAAGCGCATCAAAAAAAGAATTTTATTAACTTTTAGAATCCCGTCAACACGCAAAGATTAATTTTATACTTTATCTTAGATCGGGCGTGAGCGCAGTGAGCGAATCCTGAAAAGTTCTCTTTTTCACACTCGTTTTTATCGTTTTTTTGAGTATTTTTTCACACCGAACCAACCACCCGTGAAAGTTCGAATTCATCGAATGGCGAAATGCACTCGTGCTCAATTTCTTAATAATTCCTGTAATAAAATGCCATTGGCATAAAGCGTACCTTTATTGCGCGCTCTATAGCTGCACCTATATTGATTTAGTTTTTTTGCCTTCTTCATTCGACGCATTTTTCCTCGTCCAGAGTCATAGGCACTGGAAAAAAGGAGAGTATACGACGCACGTAATAATACAGCATCACGAAATAGGTTTTCAACGAAACGAAGGAAATTATTAATTGTTTTTATAATACTTTTCCCAGATTATTTTAGAGATAAGTTAATTCTATATTTTAGTCAAGTTGTGTAGTCCTTCACACTTGAAACTCCTCAAGATATGAGGGAGACCAGACGGCTCCGGGGTAGTTTCTGAGTGGATGACGGATCATACTACTTAATAGAGTGTGGTATTTGCAATACGACCAGATCCAGGTGGTCGATGCAGCATTTACGTGTGTGCTTAACGGCTTAATCTATGCGCCCAGACGGGAACATGGAGGTACCCTGGGGACAGAGCGAGAAGCACCTTCCCTTTGGAAAAAGATTCTGTAATCGAGTGGTCGTACCGCGAGGAGAGATGTTTGTGATTGGTAGTAGAAGGTTAGGGTTTTTTTTTTTCGACTAATTATATAACTCAGGCAAAGCGACGGGTACTTGTCGACCTGTAATTTTTTGATATTACTGGATGTAATATCAAAAAAAAAAAAACATGAACTGCTATGAAAAGGGCAGCCGACACTCGTGCGTGGCAATAACCTAAAACATTTTACATATGTTTCACAAATGAGGTGATGATTTTAATGCAAGTTCTAGATGATTTGTTAATTGATACAATATATTTCACTTCAATAAGTCATTAGACATATTTAAATTTTTGATGAGTATGGATTCATGCCGATTATTACAATACTCGTAAATTGTTTATAGAATTTACAGACATATTTCAAGCACTCAATAAAGTTGTTGGACTGTATCTTCCATATAATACCCAGTTTCATGAATAAACCATCACAGGAAATGGCAACCTCGAGAGTTTAGCGAACTCACGTCCTATTGCCAGGCATTATATAAAGTGAATCATGGGGTAAACGGAACAATAACGCGTTATGATTGGAAACAAATTATCCATAGCCGTCCATCGATAGTACGAATAGACGAAACCCGTATCCTATACAGACTGTTGAGAGGAGATTTGCTGGAACCTGAGCCAAAATAGGAAGTTTGCTTTATCGCCAGCAATCTACTGTCGGTTCTATCAATGCTGGAGCCAGTCGAAAACCATCTCCACGATGGTGGTGATGGACAAATACAAATAATACCAAACACCACTGCAAACCATCGCCCCTCACAGACACAAAACGAGTCGATTTGAGAGTGTATGCGTTGTGATTGATTACCCATCAGTTCATATATTATGGAGTGGAAAGATGGACGAAGGGAAAAGCACGAAATTCGAACCCTACGACAATCTGTTGCCTCTGCATGAGACGACCCTTAGCACCACACACTACCACACATATAACAAATCTCTTAGCTACTACATGCATGTGAGAGTAATGTGAATGATGCGTTTTCGCTTCATCCCGCTTACGACCTCGATCTATGATTTTCCAACATCCTGTTGCCTCGATGATGCCTACGCGGCGTTCAGGATACAAATGAAAATTACATGACTCTTTCAACTGAAGACAGAGAGAAGAGACCTCGGGAAAAGACAAAGGAGATATAAGAGAGACAGTGTAGGAGAGTATGATAGACAAAGTAAACAAGATGAGAAAGTTTAATCAAAAACGAATTAATCATTTTCATCTACTTTTTTAGCTTACTTTTAAATTATGTATTGCTAACAGTCAGGCGACTTAATATATACATAAATCCTGTCTCGATGATTTTGTATTACTAAAATTGGCAAGAGTTGAGTGAAATACAAAAGAAAGTAGAAAAATAAAAGACGAAATGAAAAATAATCAAACGACCATAAAAACTTTAACACTAAGCTGTGCACAAGAATGTAAACCGAGGAAAAAATAATTGTGTTTTGCGTGTTGATATTGAAAAAGTTTCACGGTTCCTAGACGTATCCCTTGCTCCATGCCTAGTGCAATTTTATTACAATCTCTCGAGAAATATTCACATAAAAACAAGCAAAACATGCAAGCTGAATAAAACTCTTCAATCTGAAATGATCCTGAATAAGTTTTTTTTCCTAGAATATCGCCAATATTACTAAACTAAACAGATCAAAGACAAAGGAAATAGGTAGAATTTAATAATTATAATTGAAAAGTTCAAAGGCTAATTTTCTTAATCTAATTCGAGTAAAATGCTCAATGTTGATTCACTTTTATCACAATAACTTTTACGCTAAATGGACACCAAATGGGATTGCTCTCCTTTTGTGCGCAATGTTAGACGAAAATGTAGCCAAACTCGGAGTAAAACTCTTGAATTAAAAGCGCGCTTTCACTTTCCACTTTTAATGTGCCTAAGGGTGCGCTCACCCTCTTTTATCAGCGGAAAAAGAACACGCTTGTCAGTCTCGTCAGCAGCGCGTGACACCGTATCACTTTTACCTTTTCAACACAGCAACTTTTAATGTCGTCGGTTTTCAGGCTTTTTTTTACGATATTATCCAACCGCAGGCGCATTTTTAATGCGCGCCTAAAAACGACGCCGTTTTATAAATGGACAATTTTGGCAACTCGTAACCGAGCGAAATATCATTGTTGAAACGTCGAAAGTCTTTAGTGCACTCAAGTAGTTCGCACTTTAGAGTTCACCAGAAAAAAAAGGCGAGTGTAATATTTCTCCCACACCGGAATCTCACACCCGTGACACGTCTCACATTCGTTTCTGTTCAGCGAAGGGCCCATTGAAACCGGAAGCGATAAAAGCTTGTGATTTATTAATGCTTCTATCGACGATACATTGAGTCATAACCTTAACTGCTGTTACATGCGCTAAAAGTGTAAAAAGAAGCGTGAAATGATATTTCTTAAAAATCCGCGTAAAATCCGTTGGTCGGCATAATATAGAGCACAAAAAATATTGAAAGAGTTTATAGACACTTAAGTGTGGTTGGTTTATAGAGGCGTATACTTTGTATTAAAGTTTACGCGAGGAGAACAACGGTAAACATAATGGAACCGCTGAGTGCCTTCAACTAAAAGCGATTTTAACTCAAAGTTTCATAAACAACGCTGCCTAGTACGTCTTTGCAGGCATTTAGTTGCGATTATACTAAGTTTCACCAAGAAGTTTACTCGACACAGTTTAATATAAACCAATACGATAATATAAATTATGTGGCTATCAAACATTGTTAAAATTTCCTGTGAATAAATACAATAGTTTTCGGCTGCAATATAAGCAAAGTCGTTATTGATAGCTAGCTGCCTGTCATTCGTCCAATTAATTCTAATTCCTAGCCATTAACTTGAATTATATTTCACTGCTACGGGATGATCAATCACGCCAATCACCAGGCATGCGGGAATAAATGATCAATCATTAATCCACGAAATATAAGAGTTGCGCTTAGATGGCGGGGCGGTCGGTGGAATGAAAATCGTGAATTTTCGAATTGGAATCGGTTATTTCTGTCTTTGTAGTATATCCGCTTTTAGCTAGCTTTTCAGAGGAATTTCGTCTCCTATATCGCTCTTTTTGCGTGTCATTGATCTACCCTTCCTTGATTTACGATATAGACGATAATCTGTAATAGGTGCCCGCATTGCACACCCCCCCTGCCATTCTGATCAGATTTTCAAGCTAAATCCATCGACGTAGAATGACTGCACTAAAACACACCTTTGCGCAGTTATCTACGCACCGAAAAACGAATTTCAGTGATTCCTCTTGGTGAAAAGCTCTGTCGGGACATTTTCTATTGGACTACGCCCAAAACAAATTGAATTTTTCATAAAACTTTAGAAATATCACAATAAATCTGCACCTTATAATTTGCAAAAACGCCAAGTGAGATTTCTACATAATAAAATAGGCAACATTAAGTTTGTTTTACGAAAATGATGAAACTATATCGTATATTATGTAAATATACTGCAACACCTCTACGCCAGTGAATTTCAGTGATCTTTTGAAGCTTCCTCCCCATTTGAACGCAACATTTTCATTGAACACAGGGAGTACGTAAATGGTGAAGGCGCCGGATGCGTTCACACATATCCACGAAGAAAGCTTGCACCGCTCGCTCGGATTGCTTTACGGGCTCGCGATGCTGCGTGTGATACCGCCCCTCGCCACCACCCTGCCGAGAAAGTTTCTCAACTTGAAAGTTACGAAGCTGCGGTGCAAGGGAGCGAGAAATTTCAAACATCGCACTCATACGCGTACTTCTACCGCGAATTTGTCGCATTGAATATTGGAAGACCGCGGTGCGTCGCTCCTCGGGAGCCACGTACGCATAGACGCTTGATACCCAAAGTGCCATTATCAAATTTATAAATATTCAATTTACGCGTGAGCCATCATCGTGCAATCCATTGTAGCTTATAAGAAATTGAAGCGATGACTTGAGTGATTTATCTCGTTCGATGTTGATGATATTCGTCTCCTATCCACATTTATTAATAGGATATCAACACGATGCAAAATTGGAAACAAAATCCTCGAAGAAGGTATCGATAAATTCGATATTTCAAATAAGAGTTTTACTAAGATGATTATTTCGTTTTTCTGCGTTTTATAACAGTATTCTCTAGAGAATATTCTTATTCCTTCTTTCGGAAATCATTAGAGATAATTAAGATTGTTTTGGTAGTTTGTTTAAATTACAGTTTGGGGTACTTCTAGGTAATTAAAACTGCCTAAAAATCGTTGTTATGCGTTTAACAGCCCGCAAAACCTAAGCCCTCATCCATAAATTGTTACAATATGCATACACCCCTCAAATAACCATTATTCATTGATATTCAACGCGTTCGACCGTGGAGCCGAACGTGCCTGAGCTACCCTCAGCTTAACACACCTCGCGAACAATTCACCGCACATTACAGTCCTCTCATCCAACCATTCGGAGGTTCGGTGGTTACAATACATGTTCAACTATCAGAAAATCCGAAACCCAACGACCAGTCACGCAACACTCGTGAAACTCTACAAGTTATGAGATAAAACTTATTCTACCCGAACAATCTACGTTATATAACATATCACTCCCTAACACATTCCTACCGCCTGTAGCTAGAAAGACATTTTAGGTTCACCAAAGGAAGTGTAAACTACAGCTTTATGCTTACATTTACTGCAAAATTATCGCACTTTCCAGAAGTTGCTAAAATGTGTAATTGTGAAACTTGGAAGTAACGTCTAGATTTAGATATATGGATATTCCAAATCGGTGCGGTACGATTATGTGCACTAGTGCCAAATAGCCAACATACGGATGGATACAACCGCTATAGATTCACACGTTAATTCCACTCGTGCGCTTCGTGGCATATCCTTATCCTGAACATGTAATATTGAGAATACCCTGAGTCTATAACACCAAGTTGGTAGGTTATCTTCGTGTCAATGTGATGTGAGGTTATGTTAATAAAGGCACTCAGAGTTTAAGTTTACTTACAATTAGTTCGAGCCAAGTATAGATTTCAGTCGCGATGTGCTAATTAAACGAGCCTTGCTCTTGGCTTCACTCGACGATCAACGTTCATATTGCAATTCTAGTCCCCGGTTTAATCCCGAACAACATACTTTATGCGAACAAGTTCCCGTTCTATCGGCTTCTTCATCGTCAAACGTTCGTAAATTTCAATTAATTGCTCTCGATTCCTCGTCGCTTGGTTAGAACTTTATTGAATGTAAATGTTACGAAATGAAAATGAATAAATAAAAATCGTTCAAAACTACAACAAAAAATGTTTAAAAAACTATTTAAACAAAAGAATTAGTAATTAATTATTAATGACATGTTCAACTATAAGTTACCTCATCATATTACCAATCGCCACATGATTAATAAGTTAAGTGTTTTAGTAAATTTTAGGCAGAATTGGTTAGATTTAATTTGTTAGATGCTTAGGATGAATGATGAGATGACTTACGCATACCCCTATTCTTGGCACCTCTTTGGCTCCGGATGAGGATCTCATGGTCGTCTTCCTCCCAGATCTCTCCGTCAGCGTACGCCATGCTTACGAGGAAGACGATCGTAAAGGCGAAGATTACAAACCACTTCATGATGACGTTGTTGTCGTAGTAACTGCAACAAAATGAGACCAAATTGTTCACTTCCGTTGATTCACGGTTGTTTACGACTTGTGGTAGGCTATAGGAATGTGAGTACCCGTACTGGGAAATTTAGAGACTGGAATTCAATTGGAAACGACAAAAAGGCAAGAATTTGTAATTTTGTCCGCGTGGTTTTGTAATTAAACTGCAAAGAATGCCACGCAAGTTTCATTAAACAGAATATGGGAATAACAATATCTTGTTGGTATTTTTTCAAGTTTACACTTGATATTACCGGAAACTTTTGAAGCAATTTTTAATTTATTTACCAAAGTAAAGCACACTTTCAAATTTGGCGTGTGTCATAAAAATGCCGTTTTGTGGTGCCAATGTTGCTTTTGCTGATGAAACTTTTACGTTACTTGCTCAAAACTTTGATAACGTATGCCATTCTAATTTATCTTCATTTTACTGTTTCATCGCACGTTGTAAACTATAATATGTTCAACAATTTTGTATTGACAAACTTTCAGCTTCTATAAATGCGTACGTTTTAACAGTTGTGTTAATTTTCGCAATTTCCAATATTTCCGCGCTTTTACTTTAATTACTTTTAATTATGTTGGATGTTTCGTTGGCCCCTCTGTATATCACAACTGCCACCAGCATCTGATGATGAAAAGTTTTATGTGTAATTATATTTCCAGCCGGATAACCTCGAATGGGCGCGAGATTTAATAAATAATTATCAAGCCGTCTCGAACGCGATGAAATTGCAACAGCAGCAGTGTACATTTATGCCACGCGCGCGGCGAATGCGGGAAAACGAGAGGACGAGGCGGGTGCAAAGTAACACACAACTCTCCCTGCCTGCCTGCGAATGAATCCCTGTGAAACTCTGCGAGTTTACACTTGCGAATTTCCCCGTTTGCCGCGCGTAGCAAAAGTTACAACATAAATAACAATATAAAAGAGCGTGAAGTGAAAATACACGGCGAAATGACAGCTTGGGGACGTAATTAAATTGAAAATAAATATTTGTTAGTCGATATTCAGGCAACCAAAGTAATATTCGAAATTTCTATTTGTGTACAATTGTGTGTACACCTTTATAGAGTTGATCAATTCAGTTTATCGGTTGAGATTCGATGAGTTTCATACGTTTTCGACGTCGAGAAAAACATCCGATAGGAGTGATTGGATTATCTTCTGTCGTGCAACAAGATTTAAAAAAACGCAATCAAGATCCTGATTATCCTTGACTGCGCAGCTGCAAGAAGGCAAAGATGTTTCCGTGTATGTGTGCGTATAGATAGCAGGAGGAGAGAGTGGGTCGTGTCGTCGGCGGTCGAGAAAATTCCATTCGCAAGAGTTGCTAGCGATCTGACGTGCACAATCCAGGATGTTCTCAAGCGTGATGATAAGCTAATGCGATCCGAACTCTTTCTGTAAACACAACCACCACCACACGCACACCTGTATGTTGTGAGACATATAACCCTCGATACCGTTCGCAAACCATCAAAGCCTGCATCGGAGTGGAGTTTTGGGTGATGGTTGCCCGAAAGTTTTGCCATTTTGTTGCAAACTTGCAGGTACTTGAGCGTTTAAGCTGTCTGAACACATGCCAAAGAGATTGGATTTCGAAAAGGTTTTGCCAACACACTGACAATTCTTTTAAAATTGTATACATGTGATGTTCAAGCATAACAATATAACTTATCAATAGCAATAGAAAGGGAAATGTATGACGTTTCGGGTCTTGACCACTTCAAAGAGTGTCAACATTTTTCTTTGAAGTGTTCTAAGTTTTACCATTTCAACTTTTATCGTTTAAAATTCACCGCGAACATAGTTTAAATAAATGAATAATTTCTAATCCCGCATGTAGAGTAATGTAGAAGCAAAAAGCATGAAGGGCGTCAAAAAGTTTGTTAATCCCAGCGAATTTAACACGTAGAGTTGCGCAAACATCTGATATTTTCCGTCCTCGTTCTTCAAACGAAGAGGTAGGAGAGTTAGAGAACCGGCCATTCCACGCGACTGCGGTTAACGAACCTGCTCGTTTCGGCGAGTAATTAAAAAAAGTCCTGATTTCCCACGGGAGTAACCAACACAAGCAACACACCAGCTCGTATTTACCGAGTGCAAACGTACAGCTGGGAAATGGCAAAGTGCTAAAAATTGTTATGAATTATTATATTTGAGAGCAGGATAAAATGAATAATGTAGATGGCTGATCATAATACATAAGGAGGGACAAAGTGCAGACTTTAATCGAGCAAAACCTGTGAATTTATAGCTGCATATAACGCGCATATCCGATCAATATCTTCATGATTAATTACCAATTCGCGCGATAACGAAAATCGAACTAACTCGTTTGCAAATTGCATCGCAAAGTTCGAATTTAATTATTTCTCTAATTTCGCGTCGGTTTTGACTGGTATTTAACCTGTTTGCAATGGTATGTATACCAGTATAATCATTATTTTGAGGCCTTTGGACATTTTCGTGATGCAAGTGGTTTCCTAGTTTCGTAGTCAAATAGATATTAATATTTTCTTATGATAATTGTACGCAAACTTTATACGGGTATACGTAGTGCGTTAAATGGTTGGAGTGTAAAAACAGTAGCACACATCACAGGCGACATTGAATCGAGATAAAGCATGCAAACGTTCCGTAACTGGTAAGGGACTAAAGCGAAATTTGCATGATTTGCAGCGGCACGTATGCAAATGGGAATGCAAGTTGCACAATAGATATGCCCAGCGCGCGGCAGTCAGCAATTGGGACAAGAATGCAAATTACGCGACATTAAAATATCCCAGCTGAAAAGAGGCCACAAAATACAAAAACAAAGAGCCAGGCCAAAAGCCCTTTCAAAATCCTGGCGTCGACGTCGAAATTGTGGTGATTGTGGTGAGTTTGCCCCAAGCCGTAATCCATTAGGTATAAATCAGCAAATCCGCCCTAGCCCTCTAGAGAGACACATATAAAACGCACCACAATATTTTACTACAATGCCGCCGACGCGACAGTGCCGTCTAGTTCGAGTGCATGAAAGTGTGACTAAAAGCCTGCATAAAAATGGCACTTTTATTAATTCTTTACTGTAAATGCACCACTTAAATGCATTTACGATCGTAAAAACGGGTTTTATTTATAAAAACGGTGGGTTGTCTATCTTATTCGGTGGCTTTTCGCAATGATGGGTGAGTCTTATGCAAATAGATGAATTTTTATAATTAATGTGATGGATTTACGTCCAAGTGGATCAGAAAGACAATAAAAAAAACGCAGCAGCAAGAAAGGGAGCAGCGCTGTAGAGAGAGCGATGGCTGCCATTAGGCAGAGCAATACCGCGGTGCGCCGTTTAAAAGATAACAAATCAAATCAAACGCTTGCTGCTTGTTTTGCAGGACTAGCAGTGGTGGCAGGCGGCGGCGCATTTGGACTCGTTCGGTCGTATGAGGAACGAGCGCTCAGCTGAGCAGATAATAAAGGACATTTATAAATCCACGCTATGCCACCGTCCCGAACCACCTACCGCCTAGTGACACAGCCGAGCAGAGCTCTTGAAATAATGACAGGAATAAAGCACGCCAAAGAGCACACGTACGAAACAAATCGCGCAAGAAAAGCAAACCTTGAAAAAATACGACATTCCCGAGTTTTTCCTCTCTTTGAGCCTCTCAAAGATTTGCTGTTTGGCAGCTTTGATGTAGCCGACTAAATATATACGCGTATTTGCGATTTACAAAGCCTCCGAATACTGACGAGAATCAAGAGAAACAGTGGAATGAAAAAAAATTTATTATTTAGAATGCTTTTCTTCAATTTTGTACCGTATTTCTTCCTAGAAATGAAAGATTGACTTATTATATGACGATGATAGGTTATTAGAACGCTGTCACGGAAGAGAATGAAATATATGTGTACGATATAAGTAGAAACAACATTTCTTAACGAAAAACGATATACTATCCTAAGATTATCTTGAAAAAATCCACGACAGCCATCTCGGGTCCATTCCTTTGTAGGATAATATCTCCTAGAAATCTTTAATGAATGATTTAAAACATTTTACATAAATGATTTTAATTAAAACTAATTATAACCGGTGTAAAAGACACCAAGGCGTAGAAATAAAAAGACAAACAAGGACAATGTGTTCACCCCCTGCGTCGAAATTAATAAGCATTATGCCTGTGCTAACGTTATCTAAACGCCTCTTGCGTCTAACAGTACTATCCCCCAGACCAGACCAACTTGGTTGAGGTTTTCCTGGTGAAAACCGCATCAACGCGTAGAGACACAAAGCAAACTTGCGTTTGTCCTCGGTTACACCAACGATACCACAACGCAGCGCGATGCCTGTGCTTTATTTTACGCTCGTATTTTATAAATTTATAAGAAAGATAAATAAGACGCGCCTTTCTTCTTCCACCCACTTCCGTCCCCTTTCCGCCAACCCTGCCAAGGTATTATTTACAGACGCAAACAAATATCGTGTATCCTGCTTCCCGTGTCGTGCTCTAGCATACTATCTTCGGTAAAGGTAAAAAGTTTCCCACTTTGTAGCCCCAAAGCAAATAAAATATGGTAAAAATCTATTAAAGCATAGACAGAGACATGAAAACCGGACAGTCTGATAGCGTTTCGGTTGGTCCAGATGCGGCACAGCGCGGCGGTGGTCGTATTAATTTAGCGAAAACCTCTTTGCGTTATTTATACCCAACGACTGGAGGAACGGTAATTGATTATCGATTCGCTGTGCGTCTTCTTCGTGCCGTGCACATCCCGTGGATACTACGCCAGACTGGTGGGATGCTTATTTCCTTCGCCCTCTAGCGCAGACAACACACGAGCTAGCTCTCTGAGCAGCGCAGGCGGCACACGCCTTGAATGCAAAACAGCTTTCTTCTCGGAATGAGTAGATAAGCTTGAATTTACGTACACCACACCTACGCCGCGCCGTCACACCACGCCGAACCAAACCAACCTGAACGTGAATACAAGATGATAGATATATCCCCGGGAAACCTATGAAAAAGATAGTATAAGGTAACGATGCGAAAGGTGGGAAATAGGAAAACTAAATCAAACAAATAAAACGCCAAAATGAGACCTTGTAAAGCTGGTAGTAGTAAAAGTAGTACTAAGATCAGGAAAGAGGAAGCTATAACACTTTGGGATATTCCTAATTATTATTACCTTGTAGTCGTTCAAGTAGTTATTGTAAGCTTCATTAACCCTTATAATGCTGAGGTTAAATTAATACACATAGTTTAACCGAAATTTTTAACAACCTCTGGTAATCCTTCCTTTACTACACCTTGTTTCTCTCAAAATAATTTATTTCATCTTTATACCTACCCTAAACTGATTTATGTAATGTGTTATAGTTAAAGGTGCGTTCAAATTGGGCGCTTTTAAGCACAGCGCAGTATAACAACGAAGCTATCTGCTAAAGCAGATTCGGTGTATTTGGGTCCTAGCTACCTTCAAAGCCCAGGCAGAGCGTGTAACATCTGTCAGAATCTCAGACATTGTTTCCTGTAGAAAAATAAACCGGCAGAAGCAACGCCTGTTACATTTTCCTACTGCAAGAAAAAAATCCTACAAGTTGTGAGCGTAATACTGTGATGTCATCGTGTTACAAGGGAAAAGGTCCCACGTAGCACGTCATTTTTCACGTCTCGGCATTTTTTCCTCTCCACACGCACGCCCGAAAACGATGCAACGTGTGCTTTATTTTAAGCCCTTCGACACTTGCGCGTTCGAAATCAACGATTTCCAGCAAGTCAGCAAGCAGATTTCAGGCGTCGGCGAAGGGTTAAAACCAGCCTAAAGCCATTACACATTTTTAACCAGGATATTAGCTCGCGAATGTGATACGGTTATGATCAAACTGCACCACGACACCGATGAAAAGCGCAAACATCATCGATGACACACATTCGCGATGATGTGCACAATTGATAAAAATGACAAGGGATTGTCCAGTCCACGTTTCATCCAAGGTTTCATTAATTTTCAATCCATCATTATTTTTTCGGTAACCTTACAATTCTCTAAAAAATAAAGATTTATTTATTACGTAATCAATGCCTAAACTCGTTAAATCAAGCTTTGGTGAATACCCCAAAAATTCCACTGTAAAATTAGCATATTTATGCGCCCCCGTGGTTATTGGAATGAATTTTAATTATGAATTACAAATTTTATTTGAATTGGGCTCGTTTTGTGTGGAAAACAAAGGGCGAGCTCTCGTGTAATTAGCCATAGATCCCAATGGGTTGGAATGATTTTATTCGTTAAACTTAAATTAACATTGTAAACGATTTCGCAATTAAAATTTTAATTACCACGGATTTGGCGCGTTTGCCAGGCTGTAATCTGGTATACAGACGCAAATACGTACAAAAGCCTTTCAATATCGAAATTACAAAGTGCAAACATGGTCTAATTAGAATGAATCGTTAGCTACTAGCTGCAACTAACGCAGAAATCACTTACACAAAATGTAATAACCGCACCTGGAGCGTGGAAAAGTTGCATCGCAAATTTGCAGTTCTGATTAGCACTCAATTTAATTATAAATGCTATCGAATCAATCAGATTCCAAATTCCAAATTGCAGTCTTATTGATTACGATATATTGTTGAATGCTATTCTTTTGACAAATAAATATTTTGATAAATTCATTTGCCGCGATTCGATCCAGGGACAAATTTAAAATATTGAAAAAGAATTGAATGCAATTGACTGCAAACCGAGCGACGGCTACCAGCTATCTGCAGGTAATGCACTGAAATAAAGAGTGTACCCTTGAAGGAATCAGATGAACAACTCCCTTTATTATTCTAAAAATCTTCTGAATTAAAGCACAAGTACAGGTTTCTTCGCCCTTCGATTTCAGGGTGTTTGATCTTTTTGGCGGGCCCTCTACTAATCGAAACAAATAACCACTGGCCGTACTTCGACGCACCGCACAAATCTAAGAACAAGTGTGGCAAGTGACACCATCGTCTTAACGCTACAAAACTTCCTTTCCTAGAAACCACAAGTATGATAGTACTGCTGCAAATGATCGGAAACCTGACATATCAATGGTATGTTCGCGTGGCCTGAATATAAATCAGAATTCGTTAACAAGACCGCCTCATGCAAAACATCGCCAAAATGGTAGGTGATTGAAATGACGCAACATTCATCAGCGGTTTCCGACAACACTAGTTGATGTACGGTATAATCAAACAAATAAAATTATATTAAATAACTATATAAAACTGGAAAATACAACAACAAGGCCGTATAGTAATTCCAATTAAAACCCAATGTGGCTGGGTGCTTATATTTTTTTTTCAGTATATACACATTCGTTTTTCTCAATTTTCGACATGCAGAGTTTTGTGGTGCAGTGTACGTTCATGTTCGCGGTTAGTTATACAGGTGCCAAACACCCAGTCTCACTGGGAGTGGTTGTAAAATGAGGGGCGGAGAAGGGTGGGATAGAATGGGAGGTAATCCCACGATGTGATGCACTAGTAGAAGCAGTACCAAGGGCGATTTAGTGTTATGAGGGATCAGACACACGCCTCATGGGTGAGGCCAATCAACTGCAATCGCAAATAGAACGATGATGGGTTGGTTTGGTATAGATTGGTGGGTGGAGGGCGTGTAAGCGCACAGGTAGATATGGGATAGAAGGATAACTATCATAGTAATGTAATAATGATGCGCCGGAAACCCGCTCGTGAACGAAATAAGCAAACCGCATTATCAATCCGAAAAGTACTATTAGCTTCGTGATAAATTACTTTTTTTTATTCTGGCCTTTGTAAAAAAGAAGTAATGAAGGAAACATCCTCTTTTTATGGAAATGAACCTCTTGAAATTACTTAGGAATAGAAATGAATATGGAAGATAATTAAAAAGAGCATAAAACAGATTTTGTCATCCTGGATAAAATATTAGTATCAAAAAGTTAGGTGCGGTTTAAGCGTGTCCTCTCTTTGCGCAAATATTCACCTACCACTGCAGGATGCTGGTGTTAGTGATGGCAATAAAAGTTAATATATACGCAGCGCTGCGAAAAACTTTGCACGACCGTCGTGGTAACGGAATATATCGTAAATCCTTTTTTGGTAAGTCCCTCGAGGTGACGTACGCTTAAAATTTGCAAAGGAAATTTCACGTCCTCCCCTGCCTCCCCTTTACCCTTTCATCCGTTACCCAAGAAGGCTATGAACACATCTTAATATATATATATATCCACATTCCTAAATTTCAAACGTGTGCAAGACATAAATTATTAGGTTATGTTATTATTAGGTTATGTTATAAATTATAAATATGTTATGTTAGGTTATGAAATTACAAATCAATAAATAATGCAATTTAGGGGTGCTCTAGGGGTGCGACCCTTTTTCGAGGTTGAGATTGAAATAACACGAAATAGAGGATTTTCGATGCCACTCAATTTTGGTTTTTCGTCGAGTATTCGTCGCCCTCACGTTCAAGAAGGCACGCGTTAACGCAAGTGGAAAATCTGCACGGCGAAATTTCCACCCTCGCTTCATTTTTTCGTCGGCTATACTAGTACAAGCAACGCGGAAGTACAGGCAACCCGTAGAGCTGTTCTGTTGGCTGGCAAGACAGAAATATCTTATTAAAACGTCGGAAATTGCAAATATTTGTGTGAAATCGTGTGCGTATGCTCGAGCCGCGCGCTGAATGTGTTTGCGTTGCAGCTTACTTCCATTTTCCAGGGCCTGGAAACCCGCTTCGAGCCCTGTGTTTTCTTCTGTCGTGTCTGTTGAACTTCTTAATAGTTTGTGCCGTTCGGTTCAGATTTCGGCTTTTGCTTTTAACCCAAGTGACAAGCGTCATTTTAACGTATTCGTATGCTCGAATGTAACAGAATTTCATGGAGGTTATTGTACTGCATTAACCTGTCGCTTTTAACTTTGGCTTTTTTTAAGATATGCGTATCTATTCTCATCATGTTTGGTTTACTCTTATATATTTTCAATCTCTGTTCTATAGCATTCTATGTGAAATGAGCGTAACCCTCTTCAGTGAAACATGCGTCGTGCGTAAAACACGTCCCAGCAAAATCTGCTTTGGTTTGTGTCTCTCAAACTCGAGCAGTCATTCCTCAACACACGACGTGTTCAAGTCGAAGGACTTTGGCGCCGATTCCATTTCGCCTTCCACCTTGGTGCGGCTTTGTGTACTCCGGAGGAATCGTCGAATTCGCTAGTACACACAAGAATGCTGCATGGAATGCCAGAATCGCAGTTGTACTGGAGAACCTGCCGGAACAGCAGTAGAAACCAGGAAAGACGAGGAAACTCGCAGGCAAATGAACGCGCTACTCGGAGCAAACATGCAGCTTGCCCCCCGATTCCAAACGACTCGCGAGAACTAGACAAGGAGCGTCTTCATAATGACGATATTGTTTAATGAAAGGATTTCGCTAGTAATTCACGCATCAATAATTTTGCTGAGCACGACAAAGGATTATTTGCAAACGAACAAAACGCCGGACTTGCATCCGGATTAAATTTACGCCAAAATAATACAAGAAAAACTATGGATAAAAGAATGCGAAGTAAGTTTAAGAAAAATGTATTTCTTTTCTCAAACTTATTTCGTCGAAATGATACTAAAACAATCTGATTTTCAAGTCTGGACGTGTCTATTTCAGCGACAGATTTAGTTAGGACCGATTTACTTTAAATATCTCGGTAAACTTTCATTGTACCATCGTGTGGAACCGTTAACGTCGCTTTTATGCACGTCGGGCGGTCGTAAACGGTTTATAGACAATACTAAAATGAATTTTCTATCAGTCTTATTGTTCTAAAGCATCAGCAACACCATAAAAACTGCCACCATATTCATTAAACACCTTGATAACATTTCTTAAAAATATAAGTTAATTAATAGATATGCTTCGGTTGTAAATAAGATTATTGACGACTGCCGTACTATTTGTTAGCCTTTAAAAGAAGCACAACAAGTTTGTGATGCGTTACCATGTCGACATAAATGCAGTGTGCTTGAAAAGGACAGGTTGCCTTTTCGAGCAAAATTTACGTGTTTTTGTGATGCAGAAAACGTAGTCCGCCAAATTTAAGTAGAGTAAAAGTAGTTAGATTTGTTAATGAAACAACTATTATTTAATGGAATAATATTTAAGTGTTCCAATCATTTGCGGCTAGTAGAAAACGGCCATTGGAAAAACGTGTTTGTTGTGCCGTTGCGGAATGTCTGAGTGGATCCGTGGTCAACACGCAGGACAGTTGAAGATCTGAATTATTCAAACCGCACGAGTGCATTAACCATTCGAGTACATGCTGGCGTGAACGCCGTAGTGCAGGCCGACACTTCGGTATTGCCGTAATTTGGGGTTGGGCACGTTTGCCAAATTCTGCAGTCATACTCGTGCATGCATATAAATTGTGCCAAACGGCAGTAGATAAAGACGTAGTCACTTCACTTATGTTTCTAGATGGATGTTCCTGATTTTCCTTCCCTCAATTACTTTTGTTTCTCTTTTATTAGTTATTTAACAATTTATAAGGATATAATAATACTCTAAATTACCAGTTTGTGACTTTACAACCATATTATTAGCATTAAAATAGCTCTTGCAACAGCTAAATATAGAAAATTTTGATAGTAAAGCTAAAACGATAAAGTGCACATATCGGTGTACCAAGGGAGAGCTTAAAAGTAGCCGTAGAATGACCGAGGTGTGGTTGGAAAAGGGTTGGAAAGCTAGAAAGTGGCTGTCAGTGTAAAAAACTCACCATTTCGCCGGCGCACATGTGCTCATGCATCCTGCATAAACCGCTCGGAAATTTCCGCGTCAAAGTACACTCCCCACACGTCCATACACACATGCTTTTGCAGAAATTTCGCAGAATTTACAAAGCCACACCAAAAATATCCACAAACGAGACACAACGCGGCATCTAGTTAAGCGCTACCATCGCAGTATATTTAAAATAAATTTTAATACCCCCGCATTTATGGCGTCGTTGCCAGTGAAATAAAATAGTTGTGTGGTTTTTGAAATAAAAGCTTTTTATATCCCGGCCTGGAAAACTACGAGGAGGAGAGAAACCCCGGCGGCACTGCGAATATTCGCTCGTGTTTATAATAGACTGCTCTAATACGTCAGTAGCAGCATTGCTAGTTGCTTGCTGCAACAATATGACCACGTTGTAACAATTGAAAATGCATACAAAAGATGTGGCGTGAAAGAGCAACTAAAATTTAAATGTCGCCTGCAATAATATGGTTTGTATTAGGGATTTGGTACATCGAACGCGATTCGAATCGCAACTAAGTAGCTAACTTTCACTGAAAACTACTTGGGATCACAGCATTGATGGTAGCGTGAATAAAAATTCGGTTTTCATGTTCCAACAAAATTAAATGGCACAAAATCGCATCGCGTGGTATGTGAAAGTGTCCTGAGCATCGTAAATCCGGGTATGACGAATTAATTTTTCCTTTCATAAGTGTACAAGTTACACCGCAAACAATCATGCAGCGTGCGATTACTTTGGCGAACAATGCGTCGTTTCCGCGCGGTTGTAAGACACAAAATTGCAAATCTGCATGGCAGTAGGGCAAATATGCACGAAACGGGCGTAGTTTCGCAGAGGCAGACATTGTAGTGTGTGTAGTTGCAAGATACAATTGTGCGGTTTGTGGTGGGCACAAGTTTGACGGCCATTTGTGCGCATTATTATTGTGCTTTGTGATACGTTGATGGAGGGCACTTCCTGCTCTCTGCCAGCGTTACCCGGTCGGGTCCACTTGCTATTCATTCCGTGTGTGAGATTTTGCGAATGCATACGTGCGAAATGTGACACTAGTCGCAAGTTTGAGGTTCCTCAGAAATGGTATGTTGGAGTGTAAATAATACGAAGATCGTTCCTTTATCATTCCTTACTTGCGAGTAAATTACTTTTACATTTTTTAATATGTAGAAAAGCAGACTAGCATCCATTTTATAATCCATAAAACTTGAAATATCGAGTAGAAAACTCGTGAAAATATTATCGCAATATTGAAAATAGAAACTAAAACGACGCGCCGGCGTTGTTTGGTAATAGGTGCGCGCGCATAAAGTTAATGTGAAAATGAAATACGCGAAGGTAAACAATTTTTATTGGTGAAATCCAATATAGTTGCACCTACTACCCGCCCTCACGTTGTGCAACAAACGATAATTTCATCTGAAATGAGTTTGTTTTGCAGCTGCACCGTGCCGCCGCGCCGCGCCGCTTCCGGCACAGCGTGCAACCTGCAATCTTTCCGCTTTATAACATCTGACATAAACATATTTATTCGCTAATAACATTTACTGAAATACCCCCAACAGCCGCGTCGACATATTAATTAAGTTTTGCTTCTTGATTTGCACCCATTTTAACATTGGCTACTAAAAATGACCCGCGTTGAAAAGAGCTTTAAAAAGACCCTAATCTTTTACGAGACATCTGTCGATGGTGTATTATTAGAGACGAGAATCGTTTTCGGCATTAATGCGCGAAAATGTGGAGAGACAGGCTCAGCGGAAGCTCAGCACCCATCACGTTACTGTGTACTTAACGCCTGTTATAATTACAGCTGCGAGTGCGAAATAACATCCGAGACATAATCATAACACTGTAGGCGGACGCGACCACGTGAGCGTGAGTGCTAAGTACCCGGACCAGCCCAGGATTCCTGCGACGTATGTCGAGTGTCCTCAATAATAATCACCCCCTGTTTCGTTCCCCATTTTACTAACTACTGCTTGATATAACTCGGTTAAGGAGAGAAGGTTTCCTCTATTCTGTCCTATTAATAATATTTGTTTAATCATCTACAGTTTTAAAAAATGAATTAATGCATTTTTCTGAATGTTATTTGATGTTAAATTATGTGTTCGTTGTCCTCTTTCATTATTAAACTTTTAATTTGACTCTTTGAAGTAAAACATTTGTAAGCGCGCTGTGCTTGGGGAGAAAACTGGTGAATGCGAGTTGAATTTAGGCGAAGTAAGCTCAGCCCGAGTCACGTAAGATGGAAGTTTCAGTGATTTATATAAAATATTACTTTTTTCAAGGTTATTTGTTTGTGGTGCCTATAAATGAAGAAGTTGCAGCCATTTATTAAAAGCCTTAGGTTTCGGATGATTTGCAATACAAGAATGTTGCACATTTTCATAATTATTTCTGATAACCTGAGTCGATTTAATGATATCAATAATGCGGGAAAATGTTAATATAGAATAATTATGAAATAAATAATTAAACAATAAAATTATATTTGATTTTACTTCAATCATGTCAAAAGCACTCCTGTCGTTTTATTTTTAGTTTTAGATTTTCGTCCATTTCAATTAAGGGCATATCCAATTTTTATTAACCGATTTTCCGAAAATGTACTCAACCTAGTTACATAAATCCACATATTTCCCAATTTGGCTTTGAAGCCTCAATCAACGTTTTCGATTATCACACGATTGTTTGGACTCGACGGGCGAAATCAAACCGATTTCACATTCGCTACCACTGAGAGAACAAAAAACATTGTCGCAACCTCCAAATAACGTGCGTGTGCACAATCATGTAAATTACATCAAGCATTTCTCGCTGTAAATGTGATCGTCGTGCAAATATGACTTGCAAATCGAAAAAAGGGCGTTTTTAGGCCGCTCCGCTACGATGATTGAATTTTTCCGCCGATTCCCGTTCGAAAATCCTGCGGGTTGCCCTGCCCCAAAAACTGATATCGCTGTTTGTACACATACTCAATCGACTTAGCCAAAGCCACAACGCCGACAAAGAGATAAAACACAACAAATTTAATTTCGAAGCAACAACAAACGGTGATAAATCTATAGTTGTCACATGCGCCGAAAAAAAAATCGAATAGTCGAATGAATTTCGCTTCAGTATTCATAACGTTGTACAACAGTTATCAAAGTCGAAATGAAACAGTAATCAACAAAAAAAAATGTATGCGATGCCAACGAATTGTGTTGTTTTTATATGCGTAGTTTTACGACGTTATTACTACCTTTTCCGGTTTATTAAAATTGCAATTAACTGAATAACCACCTACTATTTTACGCAACAAAACCATGCTTTTAATTATGAAAATAATTACTAAAAATAAACCATCTAGTTATTATTCCCACAACATTCCACAAGCAAAGCATATTAATATCCCGGCACCTCCACCAAAATTAAAATTGAATAAATTGTTTTAATAATTAGCTACACAAATACGAAAATATTTAATTATATTAACTATGATTAAATGAAATATGTGCGTATGTGCATATAATATGCTCATGTAAAATTAATCGAATAAAACTGAGAATATTATTGCATTTTCATGGCACCTCCACCATTGTAAGAAGAAACAAACATATTCGTATCATCATAGCATGACTCTATTCCTGCCTCCTGCTTGAACTATAGAACACTTTCATATCAATCGACATACATAAAACATAAGCATACGCGTCGTTGGTTGGCGCGTTGATAACTCATATCCGCGTGTCACTTACTGGCATGTTTCGTTGTTGCACCGTCCTACTGCTTGCTTGCTTGCGAGCAGCATCATGCGAGTATTGATACCAGGAGGGAGCCCCCTTTGGCAGGCATTCCTCGAGAGTTGCAGCTGAAAGTTTTCGCAACGCCGCTGCTGGCACTGCTACTACTCTCGACGACGTGCAACTTTTATTTATGTGTTTGCTTATCAAACGTTGTCGCTCGCCGCATAAAATACAAATATAAATATTTATCGCGATGCTACCCTGCTGTTGCTACTACTGTGGCTGCTCCTCCTGCTGCTGTCGGCGTGCATTGACTCACAAGTTGCGACGTTTTCGTCTGCGTTCTCCGGTTCAGCCTTTTTTTGCTGCAGTTTTTCGCAAGTTTACTGGCATTTCGTGACGGGACTAAGGACGATCGCGGATTTAAATCGATGATAAATCATTTGAAAAAAACGAATATATTTATAACATTTCATGCGACATGTAACAACAGCTCGTAATGCGATGTTTCGCATTTTCAATTATATATTTTGTGCGGATTTCTTATGGGAATATTGAGTGTATAAATTTGAGGATTATATCTATGAACAGATATTACATTTTGTGGTAGGCATTTTTTGTCGGGTTTTAAGGTCTAGAGATGCGGTTTTCGCTTCGTTTGCCCAACCCCAAAACTCAATAGCCACTTTGGTCGCGTGCGACATTCGCAATAATCAAATTTATTAAATTTCTGTTGCATTTTCAGCTCTAAGGAAAAGCTCTAGGCGGAAAGAGCGTTGAAATTGAAACCCACGAACACGTTTTTATCGAGTTTGCTTCGTCCTTCTTTTATATTCAGGGTGTCTATTAATGAATATCGGGGTTTTAAAACGTTGCAGAATTTGGTACATTAAACATGAAACATAATGAATATTTGGGGTTTTATTTATTTATGTGGAGTGCGTGGCGTAGTGGTTGCGCCTAGCGAGGTAACGCAAACGTTCCGGGTTCGGTTCCCGGCATCGGAATATGTAAGATCTCGCACTCCACACTTTCTGTTTTTATCCAGCATTGCACCGAGAACGTACGTTTTTAACCTCTCCTGCCGACGTGTCTCGAATCTAGTTCCGGGTGTTTTACGTGTTTATTCCACTGGTGAACTCGCCAACGCCTTAGATAGGGCCCTTGCAACTCTCGGGGTAATAATTTTAAGACAAGCCGCTTATGCGCATTTACAATGATTATAAGTGTCTTCTAACAAATACTAGAAACCCTTAAAACCCCGATATTCATTTATAAACACCAAATAATGTAGTTAATTATTTATTAAATAAAATTGGTGCTTTTCATTAGTTTTTTCATTGTGTATGTTCAAACACATCTTAGTTAAGGCAAATATAGATCATTAGACATAGTATAAGTAAATATATTAATGAGTATGCATTATGTGACGCTCCACTAAGCGCTGGCCACGCGCTGCCTTTTAGCACCTAATTAGGTTAGAATTTTGTATATATATATATATACCGCAACTATATTATGAAATAAACAGATTCAAACCAGCCGTGAGTCGAGTCACTTGCATCTCAACGAAGAGCCTAAAAATCTCAGAGTTCAATTTCTCCCTCATACAGTTTGTTCCTCCGCGGCATTACAAACCGCGTTACACCATCCTCAACGCGACATCATTCCAGCACGAACTCAAGAGCGGACGAGCACTTCACCGTACCGACGCCCATAGTAAAATAAATTAATAACTAATAAAACTGTAACCTACAATCTATTTCACATTCAAAAGCTGAAAATTATAGATTAAACCGAAACCGTATAGAAAATCAGAGATTACTCTCTAAATTAATCAACTAAATGTAGCAGCGTTCGACTAAATAATTTCATTTTTAATGAAATTTTAAAACTTCAATTTTCATTTGCATTACCCTACTTTATTCTATATTAAATACATGTTATATAAATGCTCTGGTTCCGCAATAATTTCGCATGACTTTCACAATAATCAGCCATCATTGAAATTAAAGGGAAAACAATCTATATTTCGATTTAGCTAACCAAACACAGTTGCAGTCACTGAGCGAGTATTAATATTATTTCAGATGATTGATTGTCGACAGGCGTGTCCCGAACCGACAACCGGCGAAAAGGAATGCACGAACTCGACCGGCTGATTTCGACAGGAAATTAAATTTTCTTCTTCAATCATCTTTTGCTTATCCAGCGTCGACTTTGCCGACGACGCGACGTTTTAACTATACTAACAGTGTCCTTTCCACGTTGCCAATTCGAGTCATTTTTCTTTATTCGCTAAGAAATCGGTTCGTTAATCTACGTCAATTGTCAGAATTGTGCAAAAGTTGTACACAATTAAAATTGTCGAAACTAGGAGTAATTAAAGTAAACGCTTTCAACTGCGGTGCGTTTCATTTGGGTACGCAAACAAGCAATATCTTGAGGCGTTAACGTTTAATTAAATTCAAGTAATTGGCGAATAATCAGGCATTAAGGAGGTATTTGAGGACGGTGCTGGTATTTAGTTTAATCAAACGCACAAATACGCATAAACCACGCAAATCTCACGCAGGTATTAACAGAATTAATTAAATTTCCACGCTGTTATTAGGTAAAACCGATTATTGTAGTGTTAATATGAAATAAGTCTTATAATTATGAATTACACTTCGGATCTCTAATCTAAAATAAAATTGGGTTAATAAATAAATAAGTAGTGATTACATTAGGTACACAATTACACGGTACACAATTTTTCGTTGATTATGAGGAAGAAATCATATTTAAAATGAATTACTTAGAATGAAAATTATGGGCTGTCAAAGAAGTGAACCAAATTTTCTGACAGGTTGATGTAATAGTAGTTTCATGGAAGTTAACAAAGATGCATTTGTCACTTATAATAGGTGTTCATATGTTCATATGTATAAATTAATTTATTGATAAAAACATCATTTTAACATTATAAATTGTATTAGTTATATAATTTAAGGTTAGACATTGTTTGTTTGGCCTAAAATTGATGCAATGCGTTTATGAACTATTTTATCACTTGCTTGATGTTTCCAACTGTTATTTAGCGTCGTATAATGCTCGGCAGTGATAGTTCGCTGATAAGAGCAACAGCGCCGTGCCGGATTGCACTCGTCCATTATCGCGTTATCTGCCAAAGTGACCCGCAAACACCAATTGCATGCGTTTACAATTTCAAAATACTCATGTACGCACATTCAGTCTTCTGCTTTATGCGTTGTGCAAGGGAATAATGTGCCATTAGACTACTTTCAATTATTAAATTATGGTTATAGGTTTGTAACCATTTCATCCATACCATGCTTATCGAAACGACGGTGAATTAAAGCCAAATGTGTTCATTCATTGTCAGTGTGCGCTCTGTAATACCCCCTGTAAACAGTCCCGTTTTCTTTTCGGAATACATATAACCTAACCTTTCGGATCTGTTTTGACCCAATTAACGTTGGGCAGCATGGGGCTCTAAGGAAAGAAGTCCTAAGTGCTTGCGCCGGACGAGTAGCAATTCGAAAAAGCCTCTTACGTCTCCAGGCGACGGCGAAGACGGCAACATTGTGAAATTGCGGCCAAAACCACCCTCGCCCGAATATTTACGGTATTTACAACAAATGTGCGCTCGCGAAACTCGATTCATCAACACCCTCTTCCTGTGTCCGCCATGCGTTCCCCATACTCGTTTTTTAAAACCTTAAAAGCTTGAAATAAAAGTTGCTTCTTTCAAGAGCGTGTTTTTTTTTAAGTCAAGATTTAAAACATGTGTGAAGTTTTCAGTCTGGGTGTGTGGCATACAAGTGTTTAATATACATTTTAACAACAAAAAACGTAATAACATCAGGGATACTTCCGTCTGAAGGCAGAAATATTTACGTTCCCATAGGAAAATCCTATTTTCTTTGTTTGCAACAACTGCTTGGATAAAAGCCCGCAATTTACGACAAAAGCTCCGTGCCAATTCAAGCGCAGAACAATCCACATCACGATAACTCAAAGTATCATTGATTAGTTTGGCATGCGCCAAAGTAATTCCGATATTGGCTTCTACCGTGCCAAAAAAAAAAATAAAAACAACCTGCACTTCTATCAACTAGGTCAATTCATTTTTATATAAATCGAATTTTTATATTTTAAATTTTAAATAGAAGGTAAATATGTTCAAAACATGATTGGAATGAAATCAATCAAGATTTGTTCAGCTAAAACGAATGTTTTCCAAGTAAATCCCTAAAAATGTTAATACCTGTAAGGCTCAGGTTAATCTGTATAAATTGCAGGGCCACACCACTAATGAGACAGTAATGGTAGCGAAATTAATTAATTTCACAACATGCTGGACGCAAATAAATCACAAAATCCAGTTTGAGAGCGGCGCATGTTGTTATTTAAAAGTTGCACACAACTTTCGCAATATACGCGCGTAATTTCCTCGTACAAATAAAAACTGTCGCTAATCTCCATCAGAGCGATAAGAGAAATAAAGTTTTAATGGCCAAAATGCAAACTCTGGCAAAATATGATGCACATTCTAGGAAGAAAATAAATAAATTCATGACAAGCGTAAAGTTTTAAAGTCTGCAGAAAATTGTAGACAGAAGTAGAGTTAGTTCTACCTAACATTTTAAGAATCGTGAAGAAAATGTGAAAAAGCTTAGATATTTTAAATGATGGATCACTCACGAAGGATGCAATGAAAGCATACGAAAATATTGTACAAAATATAAGGCTTCATGAATTCTTTAAGATGTGTCAAGCGATGATGATGAATTTAAGAAGGAAACTTTGCCTGTACGAATATTTTCGAATCATCTCAACGGAATCATTGTATAGGTACGAATATATGTATTTATTTCCTTTTAGCAGCATTCATAATTATTTTAAACATTATTAAACAACGTAATAAGATTTATACTAAGCCTGGAAGATATTAACATTCGCTTTGAGTCCCTTTGACGTTAGAAAACCCTCCTCCTACCAAGATTCTTCTGCTCAACAACTGGCAAACACTTTATTAAATCGAAAGCGTCATATCACGCAGGAAAGACAGTCATAAAATAAATTTAGGCGGTTTATTTATGTCCCTATTTCCCATTCGTGTTGTCGTGTGTAGTACAAAATGAAAATTTGCACACAAGGACACAGAACAAAAACAATGCTTAATTTTTTTGCTGTATTGAACGCACTTTCCGCACGTACTGATGGCGGATGGTAACTGAGCCTTCGGAAGCTTTAAGAAGATGAACGGCCGTCCGTTAGCGTTGAATATTTCTTGTTTTTTTTGCCTTCCTTTCTCTCTTTCTCTCTCTCACTGATTGTGTATGTGTACGAGTATGTCAATGTTTCTGTTGGTCGATGTGTGCGTAAAAAACGCACACTGTTTGGCCGCCTGCCAATTCATTCGATTTCGTTCATTGTTTTTGTAGCCCTCCATTAGTTAGGAACGCATTGCAGGATGCACGGGCTTTTCTTCGCCGGCAGCCTTCAGTCTTCAACGTTGTGTAGAGCCGCGACCAAAATAAACGTCGGTTTACCGAGACGCTACAACAGTAGCGGCTCATTCCACAAACACCCTTCAAAAATTCGTCAATTTTTATTATTTTTTATCGTTTTCAGACGTGGTTCTAAACGCTAATTATCCTTATTTTTAGTTTGTAGTCAAATGATGCCATCTTATTCTTATTATATGTTATTCAAATGATACATTATGGAGCATTTGAATGTTTAGATGTTGTATTGTTTTTTTTCTTAGAGAAAATTGATGTTAATCATTTCAGATTTATCATAAATCAAGTGAAACTTGAAATTCTATTGAATTTTAAATTTATTTATTCCATTATAAACCAATGAGTTAGATCAATTTAAATTGGGTTAACACTTCTTAAATTGCCTACACTGAAAATTTTACAAATTGGACGCCATTGTTCATTTTGCAGTATATTTTTAGAACCAATACATGATTTAGAATTATTTTAAGGCACAAATCATTAAAATAAAGTCCACAAATGATTTCAAACAATTTTAATTTCAGACATATTTTATTTCCTTAAATATGTGAATAACATTGACAACTTGTGATAACCAGTGACAAATTGAGTTTTCTTTGTACAACTATATTTAAAACACCTCTCTTCAGGTTGTATTGCCTTTTTATTGTTAAATATTTGCAGTTAAACCGCGAAAATTATGTAAGACCCCCCGACTACCTCTTAAAATGTCAATTTATAAATATATTGAAATGAAAATCACTGTTTCTTCCTCTAAAACATCAAAAAATTGTATAATTCACAGTAAACTACCTTACCACAACGAATTTAGTCGTCCTACTTTCTTAATTTCAGATATACTTACAGAAATATTTTATTTCCTTAAATATATGAATGGAAACCAGTGACATACTAAATTTTGTTTGTAAAACTATCTTTAAAACACTTCTCTTCAGATTGTTTTGCCTTTTTATTGTTAACTATTTGAAGTTATACCACGAAAATTAGGTAAGACCGCGACTTCCTCTTAAAATGTCAAGTTTTAAGTAATTGAAACAAAATCACCGTTTTTTCCTTTAAAACATGAAAAATTGTATAATACTCATCGCCACAAACGAATTTAGTCATCCTAAATTAAACAAAATTTACCAATCTGTCAATTTTCGTTACTGTTTTGATCATCGAAATACAAGAATAGAGAATGTTAAAAGAGAATTTAAAGACTTTTAAACACAAGTAAATATTGAAAGCATTGGTTAATTTTAGGGAAATAAGTAATATCAGAGATTTACTTACGCTTTTGCGTATCGTTGAATGACGGGTAGCGCGTTGTTTTTTTTTTGAGAGAGAAGCGCGGAACACTCGAACTTTAAGCGCTGATCTTCCGTTCGAGGGCAGGAGGGCACTGGATGTGCGTTCGGTCGCAACGGCCGCTGCGAGAGCAAATCGCACACAGCTTGTGTTGTATGTGGCTGTATGCTTGCATGTGTGAGCACGTGTGTGTAAGTGAGTTCTGCTGGTGTAAGTAAGTTTCTGTTTGTATAGGCCAGGGAATTGCTATGAGTAAGTGCGTTGGTTCGGTTTTCCAGGCGTTATCAGCGCGTCGGTGTGTTTCCTATATATGTATAAGTGTGTGCATGACTGTACGCGTATTCAGTATACGAGCACGGGTTCGGGTGAACACTGTCGGCTGGTGCTGCTGCTGCTGCCGCGGCGCAGCAGGACGAAGCGTCAGAGAGAGGCGCGCGCGCCGCCGAAGACTCGTCTCTTCTATTGATCAACCGAGGCCTGGCCGCCGGCGGTCGGCGCCCGCCCCAACGCGCTCGAGCAGGATGGAACATCGCATCTCTTCGCCCTCACCCGCAACCAACGGAGCAACAGCAGCAGTATGCAAGCATTTGCAGGTTGGCAGGCAGCGCCGAGTTGTTGCAGCAGCAGCAGCATCCCATCCCGACAGCACCGGCAAACTTGAGGACTTGACATACGAGCATAATACCCGGCCGTCTTCCTTTTTTGTGCGCCACGAGCCGCGCCGTATTCGCCGATTTTTCCTTTCGTTGTTCTTTCTTTTTTGCTTTACCAAAGATGCAATTCCTGCTACTACGTATTTGCTGCCTGCACTTCTGCAATACCATTCAATGGGCTGTGCGTTTTGCTGTTCCTTTTCTCTAAGATTACCTAACAAATCTTTTAACTTGCTTGATCGCTGTAGTACATCGAGAGCGCCACGGGTTTGTATGCTACCGAATTGTAATTGTTTTACTCAGGAATGAAATCTGTAAATGAAAGCTTCGAGGCATTGCTAAGCGTTTTGTTAGACTAAATATCGACAAAATAACATTGGGCTACAATTTCGAAAGGTTTAAACATTTCTTTCGCTAGATGGGAAATCGAAAAATGAGATTCGGCTATTTAAACCTGAATATTTCACTCCACGAGTCACGAGACGGACTCTCTCGTCGACTATTTAATGATTAATGTTGCGCCGATGTTTAATCGAATCGTTTCGTAGCGAAATTCAACGATCCAAGCAAGCAGGCAGGCGCACAAAAAGGCGAATTAATTGGAAACTGTTTGTCGTCTTCTGTACATTGCAAATCACAGCAATATCCCCTGAAACCCCACAAGTTTTGAAGTAAAAATGCACTCGTATGGAAAACTGAGCGTTGCCATGCCATTCTGACTTCTGGATTAGTATTTGACGTCGTAATTTTACGGATTTATTGGGGATTCGCTAGAAAATCTTCAACTAAATCCAACCAAGTTTTCAGATTCGTCAAAATACATCAGAAAAATGAAGACCTTTTCCAAATTTACGAAGCATTAATTAGATTCGTTTATTGGAAAAGTCACTTCTAAGGATGGGTGGGGTGTACGCAGGGATAAATCAAAGAAAGAGGGAGGCGTACAAGAATATCTATTGTCTGTGAAATGATAGAAATCATTAAACGTTCGAAATTGGGGTTGCTAAGGGTGTGCGGTGTCAGTCGCAATGATGGCGATGTTTGGCGGTGGGCTGAAACATGAGAGAAACTATAAAACGTGACGAGGGATGTGATTTTATTCACAGCCGCCCCCCAAACACGGACTCAAGCCACTATGGCAGAAGATCTACGACACATTTATTACCCACTGGCGATTTTCACCACCTTCGTTGTAACATTCTACGTGTGCTGCCTCCATGATACGGATAGGATTCGAGGGTTTTAAGTGATCTCTAGAGGTTTTATTTCGATTGGCTACGATCAAAATCGAAGCATTGAAAATCAGTCGTACTAATATCAAAATGGAACATTCGTAATGAAACCCAGATACTTGACGTAAACGACGGTAAACGATGCATAGACTCGGGCAGGGCTTGGCCCATTCACGAGAAAATAAAAGAATTGAAGTAAATGGTAATGAGGGGAATAAAATGCATTCCCACATACGAAAATGCGTCTGAGAAACTATCTACAGGCTTTATAAGGATAACAACCACGTACAACTTCCTTCAGCGACGATGCCACCGACCGCCCTGGGCTTGGCAATTTACAAAAAGGCACACTGTGGGAATGTCTATGTGAATGGGTCGGAGAATGGAATACAATTCAACTTGTCTAGGCGAACAGCAAGTGCGAATTGATAGATCAGCTTGTAAAGTGGGACTTTTATAAATATACCTCTTGGGAGCAATTTGGAATTAGAAGTGGAACAGAACGAATGTTCTTCGTACAAGAACAAGGCCCATGTTTCCTAAAAGACGTCAATAAAATTCCCTCGTTTCTTGATTTGCCAACCAGGCCTTTTTTGCCTTTATTATTAACCGGAGTTTATTTTCGAGTACTCGATGATGCTTTATATAAGCTATCATGCCTGCTTGCTGTAGAAGTTTGTTTACGAGCCGATAGGAGAAAGACAAGCGTTGGAATTTCGGCCTAAGTCAAAACATCCAACTTGTGGACATCTGGAGTCGTTGCGTTGAGGCCGTCTGTGCCGCAGATGTTTTCAACTCCTTCATTTCTCACTTCCCTTGAGTCTTGCGTCTTGTACGCTCTGAGTCTTGAACCAACCAACCGCAACCGAAAGTTATGAGATCCATTCCGGAGCATATTTTCTAGCATCGGATAGATTTCCAAACTTTTCTTACATAGATCAATTGCTTTATTGTTGTCCTTTCAATGTTGGAAATCGGAGATGGTAATAAAAAACGAAAACAACTAAAGAAAAAGCTTTTAGATAAGTCTCTTTCTACTTATAACCAGCAATTACATTGCGTAGAGTCAAAATATATAGTTTTTATTTATTTTTTCCATTTGGCTAAAACTAAAAACACGTCAACCGTATAAGGTGCTTATACACAGGTAAAATATTTTCAATTCTGGATTTCAGAACCTGTGACGAATACTTGAGTTTGTACAGAAAGTCGGGGTTAGACTTTTTTGAAATACTGTTATAACTGGTTTTCTTTTTCGAATTCGGTTTATGAACTTCAAACTCGCGGGTTTGAAACTCGCCTATAAACTCAAAACTCACAAACTCGGGTTTTGGGGCAAATTTCACAGGCCTAGAACGCGCCATCAACATAACTATACGTCTTAACGATCCTCATAGCTTCAAGATACACACGCATCACCCAACACGGCGCACATTCGTCTTGTTCTTAATAGTCTATTATCCCGGGTGCCATTCAATCAGTCACTTAAACTATTTTCTGTCTTTCGCTCCCCCTTTTGCACCGTTGCTGCCAGCCTGCTTGCATCTCTACAAACATCTTCAATAATTGTCTGCCGCAAAAAGTGTGTTGGCATGATGGGTAGATTGTATGCCAACGCATACAATATGTTTCATGCCTTTCTATATCTTTTCCTCTCAATCTTTTTCATATTATTATCAAACAATCACACTTGAAACCTTTTGTTAAAAATACCATTGTGTGTTTGAGGTTTTAGAACGAAAGTTATTGAATTTCTTCTAAATTTTTCTGTTATAAAGGTTTTCTGTGTTTGTTTAATGTTCAGAGGTATATGTAGAGGAAATATGAACATTTTGTATGAATCGTCTAGTAGTAAATGTACTAGTTGCGCAAGGGAATTGCCAATCATATATTGTGAACCGCCACACGGGGGCATAATTGAATAAGTGTTTTGTAGTTGTATGCACATTAGCTTGTTGGCAATAATACGATGTTTATGAGCGTGAACAACGATGACAGCCTGCAACAAGGAGATGCCGCCATCTACAATAGGATCGAGGTTTGCAGAGTAGTGTAAACAAAACATAAATTTCTTCATTTAAATGTCTAGTTCTCTTTTCGCAGTAATTCAGATCCAAGGCGGACAATTTGCGCACGCTTCTTAGAAAAAAACGCAATTTTCACACAAACTAAAATTGAACTAAGTTTTTCAAAGGTTATAAGAAGTTAAAAATCCTTAACATCACCTTTAATGCATAATTCCACATAACTAAAATAATGAAGTATGAAAAGTAAAAGCTTAAACATTATTAAGCAAAGTACATTTTATGAAGTTACTATGATAATATATAAATCGCATATTTGCAATTCACAATTCCCGCTTCACAATATCGATTCATCTTCGATTCATCCGCAAGTTGAATACACCATCGCGTTGCATGATTAAGGGGTGAAAATCACAATCCGCTTTATCACATTACAAGCGGCAATTCTCGCCACGACAGTGTTGACAAATCTGCTGAAGCACAAATCCTCCGCCCGCGCACTTCCTATGCACATTCGCACAGCAAACCACCCCCACGGAGTGTCGCATAGTGTCATTGCAACATTCCATTTGCATGTTCGAAAAGATCTTCCTTCGTCGACCAGCCAGTGTTTGGGGCATGAGGATAGGGCTGTTTCTGTGGTGACTATGTCGCTGTATGTGCTCATCGCTGATGTGCAGCCGAGGGATGATCCGCTTAGCGATGCAGTGCATCACGGGTTATCGTCTTTTGCAAGTGCGACCGGGAATTATGCTCTTCTATTCGGTGTGTTTGTGTATAAGATTGTGTGGTCGTGCATGTACGTGAGGATGTGTAGGCGTTTGCCACACAAGCCGCTACTGTCGCAAACAGTTTTCGACAAATTGATGATTCCATCTTCTATCATCTGCCGCCCGTGGCTTAGCATGGGCTTTGCGGAACTAGGTTAGATTTTATCACATCCATGATGTATTGAATATATTACTTTAAAAGCATCTGTCAAATGATATTATTTCAAGTTTTAAGCGTTCTCTGTGAAAGTATGATATGTCATAAAATTTAGGAAATAATTTGTGTTTTACAAAGAAATAACTTAATCAATTACGCATGAAAGATTGTTTTAAATAAAAGAACTTCATTCTTAGACTTACAATTAGTCGATGACATTTCATTATTTTGGATATAAACGTGCTTTAAATGATCGAAATTTTTGAGTATTTTAGTATAATACAAAAGATTTCAATTGAATTTCTTTGTCATTTTACAATTTTTGATTAGATACAATTGTGTGCATATGCAAACGTTGCTTTATTGCGAATTACAACAAAAGACGCGACAAATAACCGTTGTCGCCTTCGTCACGAAAACTTCACCCACTTTTCCAACATATCGCGTTCCCGTACCCGTTTCCCCAGTTTCACAGGCATCTAGGAAAAGGAATTCAAACTGTATTTTGTCGCTATCCGTTTGTGAACATTTAACGAAGGTGCCATAAGAAGTTGGCGCATCAATTTAAATTATACGATATGGAAATAGTTATAACGTTTGTCATGAAATTTTACCAAAAACATACTAATCGATGTAATACTCTAACTTTTTTAGGGTAACAGCCCAGTAACGCCCCTAATTCTATTTAAGAGAATACAATCAACTTTGTTTTGATGCATTCACAATCTGAATTTTTAAATAATCCTTTTCAAAGTGCGATTGTTAAAGATTTATTCCACGTCAAACTATAAGGAACCGTGCATGTAACAATGTCATCAAGAATATAATGTTTAGGCCGATGAACGTTCCAGGGTGGAATGTAATACTCTTATAATGATACCGCCAAAGGATGATACGTTCCAACTAGCAAATGCAAAAAGTAGACACAGACATGAGAGATTATAATACAGGACCAACAAGAGCAAAGCAAAGAGTTTTCCTTGCCCACAGCAACTCACTCTACGCCACATTTTCCATCCATCAACGAGCGCATCCCTTTACCTCCGCGTTGCATTTCACGCACGAATGCAGCGCAAACGTATAATGAGCTATGTGTCTCTAATTATATGCTGCATTTAAATATGTTCAAAGGACAATGATACTCCTTCATATCATCGAAGTAAATCAGCCGTTATGTTTATAGGCTGAGTCATTAGGCAACCAACATTACTTTTTGAAAATTAAAATTTGTAAATCTTAAATTTAATGAAATTAAAATAATTGCTAACAATTCCTTAATGTATTTATTATAAGTAGTAAGTAGTAGATATCATTAGCTACATGTAGGGTAGTTTAGGCTTTTAAAAATATTGAATATCTTTGAAACATGTACGAGTAACATGATAGTGAGTAGCATTAACACTTCTTAGCAAACTAGTTAGTTGAAAGCCAAGTTGACATGCTTGTCGCTAATATATGCAGCTTTTCAGCCTTTCAACAAACGATTAGGACCTAAGAAAGATGCCACCCCGCAGCAACCCTTGATGTCCCGTACAAAGTTAGGTAAATGTGCAAAGGTAAAGCTGATGCTCGGCCGCAGTACGCGGGCTGGCTGGGCTAATATAATTTGCGAGGAAACCGAAACTGTAAACTGCGAAACTCGTAAACTATTGTGCCTTTCACATCGCCGTTGTAGCCACAGCACCCATTCCCCAAGCCCAAAGTTGCGGTAATTCCGCCTACGCGTTTGAATGAGGTGAAAACTACCCTTTGTCACTTCAACACCTGCGAAATTATTATCTTGCGTCACCGTTGTTGAGCCGCACAGGCCACGGTTTTCACAGAAAATGGCAAAAACTGCGAAGGAAAAAAAAGAGTAGTGTTCGCGAAATGAATGTACGAAACTGTGTGTGGTGAATTATAGAAAAGATGTGCTGCACCGACATTTTCGTCGATAAAATACACAAATTATGAGGCTATTCTCGAAGTTTACCTGTTGAATACATATTATACATATTTCGTTAATCTTACTTTACATAAATTGACTTAACCTTTACTTTCGGTTAACCGATAACAAATAACGGGTAACTTAATGTAACTTGAACTTTTTAACGTAAGGATCATTTAAAAAATGTTTTTTTTTGAATTCGAATAAGAAACAAAAAGTTGCAACTTCATAAATATTAGTTTTAATGCTCTCAACAACAAACTATTAGTTTCTTGGCAAAACGAAAGGGTTAAAAAACGTGGAATAAGCGTTAAGCGTCGTTCCAGTTGAGAAATTTATATTGACGGTGCAGATGTAGGTTTTCCCTTCCCGAATATTCCCTCTTGAAGGAGCAGGAGCACGCTGATAGCGTCCAAACGTGAGCGCGCTATTTCGGGTTTTCAGCTTTACCGAACGTAAACATTTCGAACGGCTCTTTCAGATATTACAATATGCTGCATATTCCACCGGACCAGCGTTTTGCAAAATAAGAAATTGCTGCATTCGAATGCAAAATACGTACTCGGTTGAACAAACATAATCGGATAGAAAGGTGGAAGCTTAAATCGTGCACATAAACCGAACTAGCAGCGGGCTATTTTCCTATTTCCTGACGGTATTCTCCCGCCTCACACAATGTGGGGAGCGAAAGTACATTTCAAAACTATTTTAATAGTTAATATTTTATACTGGGATGTGTTCAACATTGGGATTATGCGATTAAACTGTTGTTTTTAATATTTTTTTAAGAGATTTATATAATGTGCTGGTATGAGAGGGTTATACTTGTAAATATATGCTTTTAAATCATCAAATCTGTTAATTGCACTCAATATATACCTTATTTCACTACTTTAATTAATTGAGCTGGACCAGACATTCATAAATATGAGTAGAAAATGGCGCATTAGTTGTAATCGCAGCGATGGCATAGCCGTAAATCGAAATTAGTCGCATCGCCGCCAACTGGGCATCGCACGCGATGCAACTGTGCACGCAAATCCCATACCGCTTCGTGGTTAATTGCCATCACACCCCCACCCATGCGCAGACACCCACCATTCGGGTATCACCCAACATCGGACGTAATTAACAAAATTAAACCAGGCGCACAATTAATATTTGAAATAATTCATTTAAATGATGGAAGTGGTTCACAAACAATCAGGTATGATGTTCTGTTATATTAGTACTCATAATATTGCAATCACACTCATTTCCTAAGATATTCAAAAACAAGGTTTTATGATTTTAACTCTGTCTCTACAACTTCAAATATGTGTGCAATAAGTAAACAGTATCTTCATAATTTAAGAGGACGAGTGGTTGCATACAATTTGCATTTCGTTTGCTGTAAGTCTGCAACCAAATCAACACAAACACTAAAGTATTATCACAATCTACAGAAGAAGAGAAACCCGGAATATACTCGCTTTAGTTACAAATGCGCAAACACACTCGTTGCAATTTGCAGGACTGAACAACTCCGATAAGGAGAAAAACGTAAATTTTATTTATAAGTCGTTTACGCGGAGGGTCCGCAAAGTAGTGCTGCAACCTAATCAATGGGTCCTGCTGTTGTAACGGGCCGAGTCAGGGACAACATGACTGTCGCAGGCACTAGCGTATGGCGTGGAAATTTTACGGTTTGTAATTTCCTTCAGGGTTTACCAACACTATCAGTCCACTTGAAACTTCCACTAGAGTGCTATCAAAGCTTAGAATAGAGTTTCAACAAACTTTTCAAAGCTACTAACATTTTTCGAAGCGAAAACATTTCGATATGAACGTAGACAACATAAAGGATTTCGTCCTAAAATAGACTGATGATTTTTATTTTTTGTTTAATATCGCGTTGCGTCATGCCTTGTCCTCTGCGTAAACCTGGCATAAACATATAAAACACACAAAAATCACTACGACTATGAGCATGGTTTTATGCCCCCACTCGCAGTTTGCCAAACGAATGAGAATTGTTAACGTCCAGCAAAAGTGCTCTTTTGTGGTTGTTATACCAGTCGTAAAATGCGACTAATTAATTGTTATGTCTCTACTAGCCACGTTCATGTTACGTCTGAAACATATATCTACCAACACATTTATGCGATGCTGTTAGCATCGGCCTAGAGGTTTTATATTGTTGGAAAAACGTAACGAAGCCGGTGCACGCAATAAAAAGGATTAATGCACGCGGTGCATCGCTACCTGCCGGACATTGACAGCTATTCGATATCGGCACGATCTGCACGCTGTTTGGGCTGATTGCGTTGCTTTTCTGCATGTTGCAAGGCAATTCATCTTATCAATAAGCAGTGCAATGTGCTGAAATACGTTCGTGAGCAGAGAAATAAATAAATATGTCAGCGGAGGCTTGCAATCGCGAATCTGCCAATTATTATTGCGGAGTATATTTACTCAGTATGTAGTACTCTTGCGTGTTTACAAACTGGTTCGATGACCTATTTACGGACATTTATATAGAGTCTTTTTGAAATGCTACTTTTTTTTTTCTTACGATTTAGGTCGACTAAAGACCACGTGAAATAGTTTCCCATTATTATGTTTCTCTCCGCATTATTCTCTTCCAGTACTCCTTCATTCTTTCTCCATGCAAATTTACTTATATTGTTATTATTATTATTTATGAATATTATAGATCACACCAATGTAAACTTATCAATTTATTCTTGATAACCGAAACACGTAATACTCATAATACTTAACGTGAAAGTCGAAGTCGAAAACTGATCGAAAACCGAAACCGGAATCGGAAACTTGAAATCCGCAAAATACTCAAGTAGACTAAAACATAAATTATCTAAATTCATCAAGATAATTGGTGTTTAATAAAATATGATCGTGGAAACATTTGAAATTAGCAAATACTCCAAATAATAAATGCAGGAGCTGCAGAGAGTTAAAATTCTTAAGTTAATCGCGCGCAATTCAGAAGTTTATGTACTTTATAAACATGCCAATATTTGGCTTAATGAAGTTTCACGCTTGAAATGTCTCCAAACACGTTATGAGACCTTTGGGCCACCATTAACCATCGTTATTGCCTCTGGAAATAATAGATCCATGATACATTTGTCCAATTTGCAATTACACTCTGATAATGAATGAATTACCTATTTATGTCTATACCCAAAATATGTGAATCAACAAGAATTAATAAAATCCCAAAAATCCCAAAAATCCCAAAAATCCCAAAAATCCCAAAAATCCCAAAAATCCCAAAAATCCCAAAAATTCCAAAAATCCCATAAATCCCAAAAATCCCAAAAATCCCAAAAATCCCAAAAATCCCAAAAATCATCAACAAGAATTAATAAAATTTAAATACTTGTTGGTTTATTTTCCTCATAAGCATACATGCATAGAAATGACAAACGCAAAGTTGTTCTTATGCTGCGGATGATGCAACGCGCTCTCCGTCGACACAACGCCGACGTCGTTTCCGAATGTATTATTCCATTATAGTCCTATTAAAACGTCGACGCCGTCCCCAGCAGGTGGTGATGGTGGTGGCGTGTGCACAAAGTGCGAGTGTTGACAATTACCAGCGGAAATGCACACGAAAATTAGTTTAGTAATAATGCCAGAGCGCCGCCCGCGTGTCTACGCCACTGGAATAATCAGCGTGTGCAAATGTTCGCTCTTTTTTCATCTCACCGCTGCCGCCACCGGACGCTTACACTGCCTGCCACCACGTTGTCGTCAACTCCATGTGGCCATCGCATCCACATAGTGGCCGGGGCAGTGGTCACCACACTGCAGGAAGAGAAGGAAACATTTGGTGCCCAAACGAGAATTTCATGAATTGCAAAATATGTTCGCCGAAAAAAATTGGCTGACGTTTTTAAGCAAAATTGGGTATGATTATATGCAGGACGACCGGTACATGCGGTAGAGATTTCTGAAGAGATATTTGGGTATATTGTGAAGGAATGCACAATATGCATATCGGTCGAGTCCTTATTGTTTGCATATAAATTGTTCACGCGTTATTGGTATAATTGAAATAATTGAAGCGAAATAGTTTCTGGCAGCTTTTCAAAACGATATGTACACTATTAACACGTCTCTAATAGTCTTCTCTTTCTATATGTTTGAGAAGGTTGAGCGCACGTGCGAAACGTGCGCAGAATTCAATTATACTTTTATACGTTTTGAGCGCAACGTCAAACATCTTTAAAATCCGTGATTCATGATAACTGATTGTGAGAATTATCTATAATCAAATTCGGATATTATGAAGCTACCAGTCGTATACACATTGTGAAGTTAATATCGATTAAATGTCAACGATCTTTTGTGTCTGTTTAAAACCAAAAACGGAAGGTGTAATATAAAACCACAAGAAATTAGAATGAAGTTTCAAAATGAAGGAAGTTAATATCTTGATGAGAGAAGTTAAATTCGACGCAATAAATGAACAAACCATTACCTGAAAACGAGTTCTCTAAAAGCCGAATTAAACACGAGTTATACCCGTAATAAATATCACAGAAAACCGGAATTATCGGTAGTCTTGAATAAATGGCAACAATGGCATCGTACGCAAATGACACTAATGATGTCAATTCAAATACTGTCATTTGAATAAAATTTTAATGAACCTCCTATCATAAGATGGCGCTGTTCAATGTTAACATCATATAGGTCATATAGCTTCAACCAAATACACATAAATTTGTACAGGGCAACTCAGAACTTCTACAACTATAATAATATATTCTACATCTGTGAGTAAACAGACTGCCGGCATGTCACGACCACACTGTAGCCGTTAGAGCAACATTCCAAGAAGCACCAAACTCCCATCTTTTTAAGATCCTGCCTCCAAGCTGTAATTTCGCGACTTGACGCCATATTCCTCCCCAAGTCCACATCCTATTACCGCAACCTGAACATACAGCACTAGATTATTCGCTTTTGTAATTGTATTAAAAGTTTCGCACGCAAATATTTGCAATGGTCGGTTTTCATTTTAATTTATGCATGTTGTACAGTTAAACATGGAAATACGCTAGCCTTTCAGCGGGATAAAGAAAAACATCATTATTATGCAGATGGAAAAATATTTGCGCACGGGGTACGGCGTAGAGGGGGCGGTTGTGACGCTGTAATTTGCTGCGGCGAACAATGAAAAATGTACTTTATTTTCGCACCGGCGACGACGCGTAGGTAACGTTCGCTCGCTGTTCGCTTTGCAATCCAATAAACAGACAACGGCAGTGTGGCGCGTGCACGACGTGAATTTATTAAAAATTCTTCATACGTGAAATACGCCGCGTAATTCGCCGCAAATTTCATAAACTCTCAGGCAACTCTCACAACAATCGCGTGCAAAATGGCGATAAAATTGCTAAACAGCAGCAATAGTAGGAGTCGCGCTCCAACTTTTATTGCAATTCATTCGCGGTTTTTCTGCTGAATTCGTAATCATAGTAAAAACTAGCTGTATAGCTTTTCATTCCTGATATGTTTTAGAGTGTAGAGTGTAAAAATTGAGGGGAAATTGACTTATTTAATTGCGCAATGAAATAATCATTTCTGTTAACCATGGAAATGCATCACATTTGTCTAAATGCGCCCGAACTACTTTGCATACTACAAAATTGAACAATGGTGTTAATAATGCAAAGTTAAAATTACAACTTGGAGTATAAATCATCAACCATGGCCGTTCTGCTAGCGGGTTTGTACCTGCTTGCTAGCAGGCAACCAGGCAGTGGCTTCAAGAGTCGAGTTAATAGAACGGTGCGATAAGCCAGCAGGACGTCTTCTTTCATATGCGTGGCAAATCCACTTTATATGAGATAACTACATACCAGTCGCCCCTTTTTGCACGCAGCAGGTCGTCGCCGCCGTCGTAATAACTAAATTATTTTAGGGTGAATCGAGCCGAGCGTGGCTTTCAGTCAACGTCTACGCAATAGTTGCCTAACGAGATTTTTATGAGATTTGCGGAGGGATTACAGGTAGTCTAGCAACCAAAAACGATGTTAAACGTAGCAAAATGTGTATTTTATTGACAATCTTAAATCTTATCACTTGTAAATAACAATTATAAATGCATGAGCGTGTATTACATGTAACAAACTTATAAAAATCGTCTCAGGTTGCCAACAGTAAACTTTTAACACCGGTTTTTATAAACTTATTTTTGGTTTGTTTAGTTTTAATAACCCAAACCCGGTTAATTGATTTGCAAAACCTAAAACTGAAACTCGGGTTTTCGCTCGGGTAATTTAGGTTAATTATAAAAAATACGCGGATTTGATGAAATAAAAGATATTTGAAATGATGTATCAAGAAATGACTAAATAATATGTAAGACTACATGTAACAGATAGTGGAAGACGACAACTGCTACGTAATTATGTCCAGAAGATTTAAGCGCTAACGAGTTATTAACGAGTAGCAAGGCGCGCACCGGTGCGTCTACCGTGCGCGCCTTCCTCGCCAATGGGTCTCCGGGGTTAATTTTCCGAGGTAATGGACCCGAAACTTCGCTCGCGCACCCTTCCATCATCGTGCGAATGGGGCGCATGCTCCCCGCTCCCCCCATGCATGCTGAATTCTGAGCGTGTTTCCCACCGCCAGCAGGAAATAAATGCTCGAAATGGCTCGCAAATGCTCTCTACGCATACTGAATAATGCAACCCACTTTGCACCTATACTGCGATATACAGCCGCACCTGCCCAACTATACACTCAACCTATGCGGGCTACTAGGTTGAGTGTAAGTGTAGAAATATTGGTGGTGGGGGACTATTTCGCTCCTTCTTCAACAACACGCAGCAGTGGCATCAAAGGAGAAATGCAGCAAGTTGGAACTACGTCACCGCGCGTCGCTTGAGTCACTACATAACAGGTGGAAGTGGCATCGTAAACAAGCTTTCCTGCAGCAGCGCCCAAGCCCAAACTATTCAACAATCCACGCAAGCGCGCATGCTGCCACTAACTACAACGATTACAACTAAAAAGGTGTGTATCTTCATATTTTTAATGTTTCCAACAACATCTTCCCTATAACTTTTTTACAACTTTCTTAAGATTGTATGAGTCACTCTCTAATCATTATTTAACGCCAATTACGTTCAGTACATTCATGTTGAGTGTTGCTAATTGTAAGTGAATACCACACCCACTTGGCGTCGCATTCCTTAATAACATTCAAGACAAAAACAAAGAATAAAAGCAACTAATTAAACTACTTTTAGTGTGCTTGATGTAAGTGTTACTGGGCATCTCACCGACTGCAATGTCTGTGCTGGATATCAACGAACGACGAGCATATCTGCAGAGTCCCTATTTCAAAAAACACGAGTACGGCGATTTTAGCCCGTTCTACATCACGGTAACGGTGTGCACGATCGTCGCGGCGATCATCTTCATCATCAACATCGTCCTGGGCTGCTGTTCGAGGCATTCGCATTATTGGAACGATCGACATACTGGTAACAGGTGGCTGGTGTCCCTTTGGACAGCAACGCCACATCTCCAACCGTCGCTAGACTACACCGAGCTCGACCCCAAGTTCGTACCAACACAAGTCGTCACCGAATTACCTCGTGACATTACCCAATACAGCGATTTGGGACCATCTGTACAAGAGCACGAGCCTTATCAATACGAGCAAGAGCCAAGATCATCAAGACAAGTCGAATACGTTGAATTGCAACATCAAAAGAGTCGTGAGAGTGACATCTAATCGTTTAGTCATCAGAAGAATACTAACAATAAGCCGTGAAAATGTTGCATATTTATTGGCCTGTTACCGCCTGCCTGACGATGTTTTTGATTGTTGGCGTTATTATTGTGATGCTACGATGTGGACATCGTTTTTGTAAATTGCGGCATACAACTCTCGATGATCACGACTGGGAGGGGCAAGCCTATGATCAAAAAGTGTCTTATTCTGAAGCCTAATTGCAACTTTTACAAATTTTATAAATATGTGTAGTTTTCGTAATGCTTTTAGCTTCAGTGATTTGAAGAATCTCTATGAAATGAGCTGTAGTACTCGGTAGTAGCTGTACTCCTTTTTTAAAAGAAAAATCCGTCCATTTTTATACTTTTAATAATGTTTTTATCACAAATAAATTTTTAGGGCAAAATTGAGTTTATTCAGTTTTTTAGTCAATACTATTATTATCTACTTTAATTCATTAACCTGGAAGTTACAGAACTTGCTATTAGCTATGCATTTTCTGTTCTTGAGAAAAAAAAACGTCTAATTCTTGTTTGAATAATTACAAACAGCTTATAGATAAATGTAGGCCTTGAACATATGCAACTTTGCATACATCATTTTATTTACTATACCAGCAGCGATAGTAACTACTATACAATGATTTAAATTTTCAGAGGGCGCTGAAAAACTGTCACCAGCTACAGAGACGGAATTATTCCAGATATTCTAGGGGCCTGCTAATGAATAAAAGAGCAACTTGCAATTAGACTGGACATAATATATTGTTCCCATAATGAAGATTCTAGCTAATACAGGTATTTTAACATTTAAATCATCCAGCCACCAGCATAGGAAAATAAATGCAGTTAAGTGGTGCAACATGCCGGCTACCAAAGATATAAATATCCATCGTTTTTATTGTATGTTGTGAAATAATGTTTAACAAACATTTTTATTGATAAATGTGGCATCTGAACATTTTCGTTTCTATACCAAACATACAGTTACACATTTATAATGTATGCAACTTCTTCTGCAAAAATGGAATTAAGTATTGGTTATAAATTCACACAAATAATAACAAATTCTGTGATCTAATCACACATAACTCATAATATGCATTATAAATATGTATGTGTTTTCAAAACACGAAGCGAATAACTTTGCGAATATTTACATAATATCTAAAGTAAAATAGTTGTTGCATTGATAGTGATAAGGCGGTCTAATAATAAATGTGTCGCGTAAAACACAATGTTGCCAACGTATGGTTTCATCATTTCAGTATAAGTATTATTCGTTCACGACAGAAGTGGTGGTCAGGCGCATTTAATTCACGCGACTTGATAAGTAAAAAAACTCTCGAATGTGAGCCGTTTGATTTTCGTGGATGACGCTAGCGACCTCAATTTCGTCGTTTCGCTACCGTTCACTGCGGTTCGCGTTCTTCGTCGTATCGCGCACCGCTGCACGTACATACACATAACCACATAGAGGCGCCAATATAACTGATCTGTATACGAACGCTGCGAGACATCCACACAGACAAGTGGTGTAAGTAGAAGTGAAGCAGAATCCGTTGTCAAGTACGCACAAACACAACTATACGCAACACCGACAGCAGCTCAACGGCGTACCATGAAGCTTTTGTTTTGAGAGTACGTAGATGTCATTTGTGTCCACTTTTTCACATAATTTCTCCGCATATTCCGCCAACCGAGCGCATGCATCACCAGCAATCAGTGAGTGTGTAATAGAAACGATTCGTAAGCTAGCGCCACGCGAAGACGCAACACACGCTGACCGCTCGCGGCCATCCATCGCACACCAGCCAGCCAGCAGGAGCAGAAGTAAAAATTGCTCCTTGAATTAGGCGTCCACAAGCTGAGCAACCATACCGTGGTTGCTTTCGCATAACCGATGCTCACCTGGCCGAATGCATGCAGCAACGCAACGCCGTAAGGAAAACATCTTGTTTTTTTTTTCTCGATGCTAAAACGTAACAGGGCACAGCTGTGCGAGTTATAGCCAAGTAGATAACAAAGTATATTCTAAAGCGTGCTAACCTCAGATATTTTGTTCGATGTTCTAGATGCTCGTGAGCGCAACTGCGAACGATGATCTATGCATGTGAAATAGTTCAATCCCAATTGGAATTGTTATAAAAGTGTGGAAAGGTGGAGGAATCACCATTTCACCATCTTTACAGCTAGTGGGAATGGACCACTCGCTGTATATGCCATTCGCCGCCCCAAACGGAGTACCACAGGAGTCTAAGCTGGCCACTTACATGGTATGTGCATATTGTATCTATTTCTTTATATTTTCAGCGTGCTGAATGATGTTTTGCTGTTTGGATAGCCACCTTTTTTGCTTTGCTTTTGTTATTTTAAAATTGTATCTTTTATCCTAAAGTTCCATGGTTTATTTCTTCATTTTTGTATGTTACCAACCTGTTCTTAATATGTAGTGATGAATATATTTATAGCATTTTTGTTTTTCATTTGTTTTTGTAGAATCGACAGAGTACAAGCACACCTGTGGGTACCAATAACTTATCTCAGTCGTTTGCTAAAATTAGTATTGATTCACCCATTTCTTCCAAGAAAGTAACACCACAATCACCTGAATTTGTCCCTGGATCTCGTGCTGTTACCTCTAGTAATTCAGGTATTTAAACTTATTTTTCATGTAAATATTTTCTTAATCACTCAAGTTTTATTAAACATTTATGTTGCCACTATGTTTATAACACGTTTTCTTCTTCTAGCTTCTCCTAATCTATTTAACTCGTACGCTGGCCTCTCAAGCCAACAGAATACATTCGCTAGACTGGTAGACTCTCCCCATAGTGGCAATGGATCACCACATCTTACGCCCCAGCCGTCGCCACCGCCGCCACCCACGTCAACGACGAACCTGACCAACTGTTCGCCAATTCCAAATGTAGCTTTAGAGAAGCCCAGCGTTGCTGCTGTGGCCTATCAGGTATCTATCTCTCAACGATGGCGTTTTTGCAGGCGCCCCGATGTGGTTGCGTACGTTGTGATGATAATCTTCTGTGTTGTGTGTTGTGGCTTCGCTAGGAAAACGTCAACGGCACCACGTATTTCTACCCGACGACCTCCGGCGAAAACTCGCACACCACCAACGACGACACGACACTCACGTCGCTGGGAGGCACTGGCATCGCGTCCAGCTATCAGGTGTATCCGGGTTCGCCTAGTCATGTAAGCACGCTGAAGTCGCGGGGCGGTTCATCGTCTTTCTTTGTCTCGGAGAATATACGCATGGATATTTTGGAGCGGAATGCGCAAACACTGTTACAGGCAGATCCTGAACATTTTCCAGGTATTTTTTTAACTGTCTTACTTTGTTAATTATCGTGCATTAATGTGTTCTTTTTCTATTAATTTTTTGTTTGATTCATTTTATGCTAAGATTTGCCGCACGAGGTGGATAACTATCATGATCTCTATCCTCTGGAACCTGTGCAGAAAGCGCCCATGGGTTATCCTGCTACTATGTACAAGGCCACTCATATCAAGACTGGTGTGCGCTATTGTCTTAGAAGAATTCATGGTAGGCTTTCTAATACTAATTATAACATCAAAATATTTCTCTGAAAATACGAGAAAAGGAAGTTACATACATTGTTATTGTTTAGGTTTTCGATTACAAAACACCAAGTGTATGTCCTACGTTGATACGTGGAAGAAACTCGTGCATTCCAATATCGTCCAATTGAAAGAAGTGTTTACGACCAAGGATTTCGGTGATAACTGTAAGTGCACATAACGAAATTTGTAACATGGAATTATGCTGTCGGTATTTTCAAAACGTAGCTATGGTATTTGTCTACGATTATCATCCTGGCTCAGAGACACTTTTAAGCAAGCATTTCCAAAATGATCAACTCAACGGCTATCAGGATCCATTTGCAACGGATCCGTCCACACCACGACCCTACTCGCACCAGAAAAACAATATTCTGCGTCACACGCAGTCCAATAAACTCCCCGAACAGGAAATCTGGAACTACATCATCCAACTGACATCGGCACTGCGCATAATTCACTCTTCCGGTAAGCGGCCTTTATATACTTTTAAATTTCGATTCATGCAGTTTCTCGATTTCAAATCGAAAATAGCTATTCAATATGTTTTTGTTTTCAGGCCTAGCCTGCAGAAGTTTAGATCCAACAAAAATCATCATCACCTCGGGGCAGCGATTACGCCTGAGCTGTCTCGGCGTGTTGGACGTGACGATGACGGACTCGTCCAATCACACCGACCATTTTCAGCAAGAGGATCTGGCTGCGCTCGGCAAGTTGGTGTTGGCGCTCGCATGCCGCTCAACAATGGCCGTCCAGCCCAACAATATTTCCACGGCGGTGGATATTGTCACGCGTAACTACACGCCCGATTTACGCAATTTGATACTCTATTTGCTCTCGAATCGACGACGCAGTTTAGTCGATCTGATGCCGATGATTGGGGCGCGCTTCTACATGCAGCTGGATAATATTCAATCGCTTAGCGACATTCTCGAGAACGAGGTGTCCAAGGAGCTGGAGAATGGGCGGCTATTTAGGCTACTTGTCAAACTTGGCACAATCAACGAACGACCTGAGTAAGTTGTTTCCTCACGCCTGTCTAGCGAAATGCGAAAAACAAAAATGTTGTTTGTGAATGCTTACTTTTAGTTTTGATATGGACGGCACTTGGGCCGAGACAGGTGATAGATATTTACTCAAACTATTCCGTGATTACGTATTCCACCAGGTGATGGAAGATGGCCGGCCCTGGGTGGACATGGCGCATGTTATTCAGTGTTTGAACAAGTTGGATGCTGGGGTTCCCGAGAAAGTTTGTACAATTTTAATGCATTTAACCTGAAATTAAGTTTATAAACTTAATATGTTCAAATGTTTGAAGGTGTGTTTAACATCGAGAGATGGTCAAAGTATTCTAGTGGTCAGCTATGAAGAGTTGAAACACTGGCTGGAACAGTCCTTCAACGAGATTGTGTCGGCAGCGGCAGCACCCGAGACGGTCACATAGGTGTGTTTGGTGGGCAGGACAAAAGCAAGATATTTGTTATCGGTCTGCCTTATCTCATCCACTCACACACGCCTCCAAAACGCGCGACGAAAACGATTTTCCTACGTTATTATTTTAAAAACAAGCAGAAATTTGTTGGGATCACGTATTTATTTTTACTTAATTTTTTTATGATGCAAGCGATGCAACGTTAATTTTACAAAAACAAAACCAACGCAGATAAACTACTTACACATACAGACATGCCACTCACATACACTTACAAAACACGACAAACACTCGATTAATATATATAAAAAACCAAGTACAAACAAAGCTTTCAGTTACATTTCTTGATTTACGTTCAACACAAACGGAGCATATGAGATTGCAAGACGAGACGTCGTCGCGGTCACGACGAGACAACGAAGGCGAATTATACATGCATGTTGCATGCGTTAGGTGTATAGGCCGTCTTTGCTGTGACAGACAACACAAAACGAGAGAAAGCAAGAAGATTGCGAAAGTACCAGACGGACACAAAATTATGGTATTTTAAGAATATTTTTCTTTTTCCAATTAACTGCGATTGCGACGAAAGAAAAGCATGAGAAAACAATGTAACGTTAGCGTAAAGACATGTCAAAAAAAAACTTAAAGTACTTGTGATATTGTAAAGATGAATTTATTTCAATAAAGTTATTCTTTACTATTTTTGCCTGGTGGATTAGTGTTATGTAACGTGTTTTTTACGCATTCACTTTAAGTTTTGCTGTAAACCTTTAGAAAACTGTTAGTAAGAAGTTCAATTCTAGAAAAGCATTTAGGTGGTTTCTGCATGTTTACATATGTTTTTAATAATTTTTTTAACCGTTTCTAAATGAAGTTTTGAGGAAATTTTGTGTTATTGGGCGTAGTAAAATGAATATACTTTTGATGGTTTGAATTTACCCCGGAAATTGTTAATAAGATGATTTCCGAACAGTGCAAATCGGGAAAGATCGGAAAATCGATTATGAATTGAAATGCCATTCTAAGACATTTTTTTACAAAAATATTGATGAAAATAAGTTAGAATATGTGTGTTTGTAATGTTTAAATACTGTAAAGTACAACAATTAATTTATGACCTACAATTTCAAACATTTATATTGAACTGTCAAACTAATCAACTCTAACTTCCGGGGTAATGTCATGGAGAAATTCTCCCTTCGTTTCTACATTTTTAACATGTGTAAGATATGTAGTCGCACGCCACTTCTTCATAGACGCATCATCATCATCCGTCAGGACGAATTCGTTTTTGGGGTTATGTCAGCAGCGACCTGAGAAAACACCTTCCATCGATGCTAGGCCGTGGACTTAGCGCCGCACAACCATGGCCCAGCCGCAACTCCTGGACCAGTTGAAGGCCGCCGTCGTCGCGCAGGAATTCAAGCGCATCATCGAGCATCTGAACACCATACTCGCACAACCGAAGGCGGTCACCATTGCCGACATCACCACGTTCGAAACATTACTAACGATTAAATGCAATGACATCCTCGTGCTCACCACACAGACGATCGCCGAGCTCGCCAAGCAGGAGGACAATCGTAACTCCTTCACCAGCGGAAACGTGATCAAGCAGTTGATACCTTTCCTTGGACACAGTGATCAAAACATTGCGCTGCAGACATGCAGGGCGTTAGGCAATCTCTGTTTCGAAAACGACAAAGCTCGCAGTATTGTCGACAAAGATGGGCTAAAAGCGTTGATCGCGTTGATGAAGACCACGCTGGACGTGAAGTCGTTTGATATCAAACTTATTGCCATCTCGTGTGGCTGTCTGATGAATATTATCATGAATAATGAAGACTTGCAAAAGGCTGCCTTGGATTATGGAGTACTGGAGATTATGGAGGCTATTTTGAAGCATAATCTCATTGATTTCGAAGCAAATGAAGATTGTAGCACACATGCTCTCACTGTACTGAATCTGGTTACTGAGCATATGATTGATCAGTGGTTGACGCAGAATTTGTGCATTTTGCTGGTGGATATTCTGAAGATTTCGATGAATGCTGATGTTTCAACGTTATGTTTAGAGATTTTAAGGATGCAATGTGAAAATGGTATGTTAAAACTTGTTGTGCATCTCTCGGCAACTAAATTTACGTTCATTCAATTTTATTTTGCAGATGATATAAAATTATGTTTGGCAGAGAAAGGCATCTGTGAATTAGTCTATGAATTGGTGGAAAAACACGGGAGTCATGTGAATGATGAGGAAAGCCGGTCAGTATTAAAAATGGCTTGTGACCTTATAGTATTAATTTTAACTGGGGATGAATCGATGGAGATGCTATATGGTGAAGGCAAAGGCAAGGTCTACCAACAAATGGTCTTTTGGTTAAACTCAGAAGACGTCGATCTCTTGAGCACTGGTGTTTTGGCGATTGGTAACTTCGCTAGGAAAGATCAGCATTGCATACAACTAGTTGAAAATGGTTTAGCTAAAAAATTATTAGGTAAATATAAACGGAACATTTTAATCGTTGATTTTACCGTGATGATTTCTAGGTATTTTAAAATATTATTCAGTTGATGGCGATACTAAAGTTCAACACGCTCTCTTGAGCACCTTACGTAATTTGAGCATACCTCCAGAGAACAAGGCGAAACTACTCCAAGAAAATCTCGTGGAAACCCTCCTCGCCATGCTAAACATCGATCAATCGCCGGTAGAGTTCAAGTTGTTAGGTACGTTGCGAATGGTCGTCGACGGTCAAGAAAAAACCGCACTGGATTTGATTCAACGCAAGCAATTCATCGAAAAACTCGTCCATTGGTGCTACGATTCCGATCATCTAGGCGTTCGCGGGGAAGCGCCCCGTCTACTCGCGTGGATGATCAAGAACTGCAAGTCTTCGGATGCCTACGACGTCGTCCTCAGCGTACCCAAGAGTGTGCTGTGCCTCGTTGAAATGATGACCTCAATGCATGCAGTCATGCAAAACGAAGCAATGCTCGCCCTCAATTTGATTTGTCTGAGTTGCCTTTCGATACCAGCCAAGGATGACAAACCATTGGCCCAACAATTAGTCGATGCCGAAATCGGTAAAAACGTTAAATTTGTCATTGAAAACTACCATGAAAAGATGGATAATGAAACGGCCGAGAATTTGATCTCGCTGCTCACGCAAATAATTGAAAATCCTTTATTGTTTACCGATTTAAAAGCGAATTTATTCGATGAGGTGTTGAATAAAATCACCAAAGATAAGCGACTTGTCGGAAAGGTTCAGATAATTATCGACAAACTAAACTCGTAGTGATATACTATTGTAACACATGCCATTCCAATTCCAATTTTAAGCTGTTGGAAAGAAACAGTTCCTGATGAAATTCAACTTTTTTCAAACTTCACAAGAGTAGTGAATATTCCAATTGATTTTAACGATGTAGAAAGAAAGTCTTGAACGATTGGAAGATAATATATTGAATATTCGGTAGCAAAACTAACAATTTTAAACGCTATTAAAATTAAGCTCAAAGATAGACAAAGAAAAGACAGTAAGCATAAAACTTTAGTAGGCGAATAGTGAAAAGAGATGTCACCTATCTTTAAAAAGGTAGTGAGTCTTTGGGCTTAGAACGTTAAATATCAGCCATTAACTGAAACTCCAAAAAAACGATAACCTTCCCATTATTGCAAAGTGGATTACAACCAAACATTGCGAAACGAGTGTATTTTGAAATCAATTTATTCACACATGTAACATTAACAAGTTAGAACGAAACGCAATAATCAAATACCAAAATCCAGACATCACGTGCACCATCGTTTTTTCTAAATGTATTGCACTCATTTTAGACGCTCTTATAATATACAAAATTGCGCCGTACGACTGGAGATTTTTATAATGTCTCCTAGGTCGTGCTGGACTAACAGATTGTGCATTTTAACTAAAATGTACCCATATACATTTTCATTCACTTACGTACGATATATTCATGTTATCGTAATCGGCGTAGTCGACGTAGGATTGAAATGAAAAGCGCATGAAATGTAGACGTGTTCGTGCAGTGCATTTGCAGAACATAGTGTTTTTCCTGTGTTACGTTACCTTTATCTGTACAACTTGTACTGTATAAGAAATTCACCAGAATAAGAACGAAATGACTGTTCCATTCATTCATTTCTTCACAACTTGCATGTTACCATTGCAAATGAAGCAGCGATTTCATTAAAATAACCAAATTACATATATATGCCAACAACTTTTATGACTTTATAAAGAGCTTTTGTCAAATTTATTCGCTTGGTGTTTATTTCTATAACAATTTAAAGTTTTTACTCGTATTTGTTTGGTATTAGGTTATCTTAAAAGGAGGTAGTGTATATTAAATAAGTGGAAGAGTTGTAACGGTTGCCCGGGTAGCTCAGTCGGTAGAGCATTGGACTTTTAATCCAAGGGTCCAGGGTTCAAGTCCCTGCTCGGGCGGTCTCCTTTTGATTTTAGTTATACAAAAATGTTATCAATTTTTCATTTACTTAAATTGTTCTTCGTAAAATCTTTATCGTATCAAATTTTAAGAGCTGTAAATTATAACATCAGGCTACAGTTAACCCTATTCATCTGAAACCGTACCTTTGTGATATTATCAGTGATGTCACTGGAATACAAAGAAACTGTCGTCTTTTGATATCTTCTAAGCTATTATCTCTATTTGTACGTGTTTTAGTTAAATATATGAATTTTATTAAAACTTTCATTGCATTTATTTAATATATGGCCGTTCATATTTGATGTTACAATCGATGCCATCTTTGTTATAGTAGCAGAACCATAATAGTTTAGACAAGTTTCCTTTAACAAAAAATATAAAATAAATTACATATTTTCATACTCATGGTTTATGATACACATAGAATAAGAATTAAATATTTATAAACGTAGCTGTACAAATTGGAGTTTGTAACAAATGGAAAATAAATAATAAAACTTCTTAAAGGCGAGAAAGACTTTCATTGTTATATAATTTATTTGTATTACATTACAATTTCACTGGTTTCATTTGCTTTAATAATAACATTACTCAATCAATTTTCCAGATATCCGTCGCAATAATTCATTCAATTGCAAATACCATTTCTCCTTCATATAATATAAAAGTATTCCTAGTGACAGTAGCCCGGGTAGCTCAGTCGGTAGAGCATTGGACTTTTAATCCAAGGGTCCAGGGTTCAAGTCCCTGCTCGGGCGTTTCCTTTTATTTTTTTAGAATTTATTTGTTAAAAATATCAATTGAGTTTATCAATATTGCGGTGATTTTTTCAAGTCATTTTACCTTTTTAACAATATCGATATCAATGGATAGTAATAACAGGAAAAACCTTTTAGGCCTTACAACATCGTAAACCATTTATGATGAGGCTGCGCTTTTATTAAAGGGACCCACTTATTGCTAACAATTTGATAGGGTTTTGATAAAAGTGTTTCGTTAGCGGCACTCTCCATAAGTGATATTTTTAAATGACTATAGATGAATTTTATTATAATTTTTAAATGAGAATGTGCCGAAGAATTAATGTATTTTCACGCACGATACTTTCTTGTCACATCAATTTATCTTCATCAAAGCGTAATCAAATCAAAATCGTCTGCGTGCACAGTCGTCCTCGAATTTCAGTTCATCCCAGCGGCGATTTCCGAGTGAATTTATGTCTCTTTTTTGTGGTACACTCAACTTTAATGAGCTCCAGGTGAATGCATGTAATAGATTTTTCTGCCGGGATTTATCTGTACGTGTGCAAACAGGAGGCGCTTTTATTTGAACATAATGTAACTTTCTTCAATACTTGAATTCGATGAGATTTGCAATAAATGTATTTAAAAATAGCTTATTCAAAATAAATTGCTTTTCTGCTTATTCCAATCACGTTCTACATATTTTCTTCTCTTATTTCGTTACACAATTGTTTTTGTCAGAAAGTTGCCCCTAGCCTTTTATTATTTAATTAATCATTCGTTTTTTATAAATTTACTTTTACAGTTGGGCGAAACTAAAGAATATTTTACGTTACTTTCAGAAGGAATTAAAGAAATAGGAAACAATATATTTTATTGAGGTTATGTCATACTTTGAATTTAAAATTCCACTGACAACACTGACATTGAGAATATGCTTGACTGCAACTCCTCGCATTCACTATCTTTTATTGCATACATTTGAAAGGATGCTTGCTGTTCCTTCGCATCGTCGAGGCTAAAATGAATATTTCAGCAAAATATTTAAATAATACGTCGAAACTATATAAACTATGACGGTTGTTGTGCAGCTGAGTTCCAGGAGAATTTCTCTTGAAATTCAGCCACAACTTGCTATCTTCTCTTTATGCCAAAGAAGAAAGATATCTGAAATATTTCCAGACAAATAAACATACAAACAACTATAATTATTAACATATTTCTACCATTAAGAGTAAAGAAAATAAGGCTTTAATGTTATAATAAATAACGTCGGTAGGTAATTTCACTTTCGACACGTAACGACAAGAAATAAAAGGAATTGTGTTGAAAAAGGGGGCAATTGTCGTAACGGTTTCGTGTGGGCAGCAAAAAAGTAAGTGCCAAACGTGACGTAGGAAGCTAATCTGCACCTTTTTGTGCCTTCCTGTTTCAGGATGGGCAATTTACGACTCGAAACTTTTCCGGATCTGACCGTAACAGCAATTTTCTTTGTGTGTTTAATACATACGATTGTGCTATATAATTTAAAACACATTTTGAAATGTTTTACATGGAGTATTCGGCGCGTATTTCAAACGCATCGGAAAGCGCCCGGACGACACATGTCGATACTACTCCTTGGCCGTTCAAGACAGTGTTGAGCATACTTTAATCTCTTGTCCTGCATGGAGCACCCTGCACCTCGATATACTGAGAGTCACACATTGCGGAATACCTACGCCCGTACAATTGAGCGGCAGGATGATTGCCTGCGAAAAGGTATGGTTTGCGATAATCTCCTTCTGTGAAAAAGTTCTCAAACAGAAGGAATAGACACCAGACAAACGGGTTAAGGGAATACACCTCGAAGAAATGCTTCCGTTGCGGGGCCGAGGTGTATAACCCTTATTCTAAGGGTAGAGAGAAGACCGCTATAATAGTAGCAACTTCCTTAACAATGGGCAACTTGGTGTAATTTGGGAATCGCGTTTTCCGAAAACAGTACTTGAATTTATAACAATGGGAATAATGAGCTTTGTGAAATTTATTTGTGATTATTATTCATAAAATAGGCAAAATTTTCGTCCGAGGACGTTTTATATTGGGTATTTAAATTATATTGGGAATTCAGGTTTATACCTGAAACAAAGAAGACCTTCCAGTGAATAACAGCGGCGCGGTGCCGGCAATATCGCAGAGTTTAGTAAATAGAAAGACAATGTACATCGCGTAGGACGATAGATTTCTGGTGAGAATTCATTGTCACAACTGCAAGATGCAAATGTTTGTGATTGCTGATACCTAAAGATACGCTTAACGGGAGATTACCTGATGTTTTCGCATACACAACACAAATATAAAACTTGTATATATTGGGTGAACCAGGGTGTATCTCCCGTCGTGTTAGGGCGTGAATAAGTCAATCGAAACCGTATTTTCACTAGTTAATAACTACATTACTTAATAAGTACTAAAAGTGTGGAAATAAACCCAAAAATAAAATAAAGAGAGCCTTTGAAACGCATGCGCCAAAATTTGCCGCCTCCGCGTAACCGATGGCGGCATTGGCCTTTTCAAAACAGTCTCCGTGCACCCGTGTACTATGATACATCGCGATAAAAGTGTAGGAATGTGAATAAATATGTTTGTCTACTTCAAACTAACAATTAACATCACCACTAAGTACTATTAACTTCAAATAAAACATTATAATTGGATTTTAACTTTTACAATTAGTTTATTATTTATAGTAAACATTAAAAACTATTATAAAGCAAATAATAAAAAAAAACTATAAACATGTTACTAAAAATCGGTTAGTAAAAAATCGAATGCTGGTAAGTATTGAATTTATTTTAATGAAATTGTTTTCAATTTATAAAATGATTTTAAACGTAGCAATCAAATTGTAGGAACTGGGAGTATATATATTGCATTGTCAGTTTATCATTAAAATTGATTGAATGGAACAGATGTATTCAATTTCAGTTTTTTTCAGTTAAATTTCATTTAAAGGTTATGATAAAAAATGTAAATATTCATAAATTTTAATAAAATACCTGGAAAACATCTACATTTAACCAAAAATGAGTTTACTTCAGAATGGGAGAGTGAAAAAGACGTGAGAAATAATCCATCATTGTAGAAGAAACTGACATGATGCGGTTTACAAAGATTATCAAAAAACTTTCATTTACGTAACTCTAAAACGCGTAAAAATAAAATATATTCCCAGTTAATCTTAGCTATACCTCCTTTTTTCATTTTCGTAACGTTTTATTAGCATTTTGGCAGTTTTCGCAATGCATTTCTTAAAATTAAGATATCAAAAGAGTAATAAGCCAGGAGTATTTTAATAAAACCTGCTTTATGTCTCTCATAGTCTACCAATGTTATTTCAGGTGTATATAACCTAAACTATTTCAAAGCAATTTGTTGCCGCACCAGTTTCAATCATTTATTACGACGTCTCCTTGTTGGATATTGAGATTAATAGATTTAATACACTTTGTTATGGAAGAGATAATTCTTTCCCTATCTTGTCGGCCGTGTTTTACACAAAAAAGTTTAAGTTACAGCTTAAAGAAGGTGGCAGGCAGCAAAGAAACACAACGAAAGTGTGACACACAGAGGCGCATAAAGGCGCTTAAAGATTTAGGATTCCCTCAGGCTGAATTGAAAGTTTCCCGTGGGATAATTTATTACCTTTACAGGACTCTTCCGAAGCGAGTAAGTAAAGCGGAAGTTAATGGCTTTCGATCAAGTACAACACGTTGACATTAAAGGTAAATTTAAACCTGCCAATTTACGGTTTATTAATTTCGCTTTTAAGGAAGGCGAAAAATACGTCTTTGTGACAATTTGGAAATGATATAAAACTAATAATTTCACTGTAAACTTATTGCACAGGTTGAAATGATACACAGGAAGAAAATAAATACAATTTAGCTGCTTAACGAAGCGTTAAGTGATGTTGTTATCAGAAATTTTCAGTTCCTTTCAACATTTTTAACAGAAAAATGACAAAATATCTGATTTTGAGTAAATCCTAGAAAATTGTTGTTGTCAATGATTTCAGAAACATAGTTTTCACAAAAATCTTCATCAGAAAAATAAAAATTCGGAAAAGAAAGAACAGGAAGCGAAATATATGACGAAGAAGACCTTTTAAGACCAGTTTTGCAGACTTCCTGCGATGCAATCACTCGAAATGCAATTGCGATTTCTATTTCTCTTTGGTGATTTTTCTCTTTACTGCTGCCGCCAACACGTATGTGCCTCGGGCACAATGTGCACAGTGTTTAGCACAACTACTTCCGAGCGGATTATCCGGCTTAGTGCGCACTGAAAGCGCGCATTAAATCCAGTGTGTCAGTTGCCGGATTGTCACTGCGACCGCACAACAATTACCGATTAACAGTTAACAGTTTGCCGAGAATAATGGAGAAAGTTTCCGGCCGCACAGATGATGGAGAATGCGATGAACTATTCCACAATTACGTATAAATTGCCGAAAACTATTTAAATTCTTCTCAATTGCATTCTATTACTTTAAATTTATGACTTAATTTTCTAATTTGGACGCGTTTTACGCTTATAAATGAACTTTTATTAGTTTTGCAAATAACTAATGTTTTTTATGTTTATTTTTTAGTACAAAATAACAACAAAAAGTGCCAAAACTCAAAAAAATTAAACTAATAAAAGCAGGTAAATATTGAAGCCAAAAACGTGTAGAGCATGAAGTTAAACCTTTGAAAGCGTCGAAAAAACGTTGTTTACCAGTGGCTTTGTTTGTGCTTTCGTGTGATAAATGGTGCATTGTGCAATCAACGAGTATTGCACATTGTAGAGCGTGATTTTTACACATGCGAAGCGGCAGAAAGAGAGTGAGATAATTAAATTTTATGCGGGGATACGTCTTGGAATGTAATACGGCATAAATGAAGTATTTTATAACGTTTACAAGAGTCGTTCTCAATCTTGAGGCTTAGAAAAAGTATTGTTTAATTCTCAAGTATATTTAATTTGTTAAACATATTATTTTATAGTAATTTTATTAATATAATGGCGCCATTTGCATCACAGATCATATCAGATTATTTACATTTCTTTATTTTTGAGGTTATGCTAGTTTTCTCTTTAATATTAATGTTGTGATTTAGCAGTAAAAGCAATCTCGGTCTGTATCAAGAAAGTTAACCACATGTCGATTGATTCATAAGATGAATTTCTATTTATAAGTATATTTTTGGATGATTATAACGTGAAAGAAAAATTGCAAGAATTATTAATATCATCACGACTGTGATAAGTTGTACGCCTGCTTATTCTTGATATATTGATGGTTTGGAAGATAAAATAAGGGACTTGAGGGAATGTTACCTGCGTGCAGTTGATACAACTAATTTTATAACTCTTGTCCCTTGCCGAATGTACGAATCGAATGTTTTACTACTAATTATTTGCAGGTCGAAATACGAATATGTTAACAGTTTACTTGCAGAACGAAATATCTGAATCGAATGTATATGTGTTCTTATTGTCTATTCAAAAACTTGGAAGGTTTGTTTGGCTTTCGATAGAAACTCAAACTATATGGTTTGTTTGTATTGTGTAAGAATGTTCTCCAAGTGTTTGAGATTACGAACGTACTTTATTATATACGGTATGTCACACCTGCCGGGCGCGAAGGAAGAGATGTGCTTTGTGATGTTGGAAACGATGCGTACTGTGGTGTGATTGAAGACCAAGTGACCGAGGTGTGCTAGCCGTCAGCCTTGACAACAGCGGTATAAGAAGTCCAGTGTTCAGAAGTCTAAAGAGTTAGCTGGCAGTTATGACGGTTTGAATAACATGGTTTGTGTGACAAATTTGGAGGGAATGCATTCCCCACAGTACAAATTGTGTACTTCAAATACCGAAGGTAAGGGGAACGTTCATAAAACAGAAACCTGTCTAAAACGGAGATACGTCTATATATTTTTAATTAATAGATACATAAATACCTTGTATACAAATGGGAATAAACCATGAAACTCAGACTTCTCAAGCAAAACATAATCCTAGCAAAATTAGTTTCATATCAGCTATTAGAAATTCCAGATAAGCATTAATGATAAGCAAGATAAGCATTAATGGCAAAGTGAAATAATTCCTTCTAGCTAAAAGTTAATCTAGGAATTTCATTTACTATTCGTTGGAAGTTCAGTAAACATATTTTTATTAATTATATAAAATTATTGTGGAATTTTGTGGGATAATAAACATGTTTATATGAATATTAATTCATATTGAAGCTATTTTAAATGTGCTCTTGTATTTCTGAAAACTAACACACGCTGTGCAAGTTAATTAACTTATAATCAATTAGTTTGCCGCTCCCAAGTATCATGCACTTAAGACGATAAATTATCTTTAACCACGGTTTGTTCGGTTTTGGTAGCGACGACGGCGGCGGGAATATTGGAGATTTTGCGATGCTTTGTGTGCGACCTTAATGACATCGTTTAATCAATAGATCGTGTTGCTTTTTTCAGCGTTGAATTTTATGCTACCGATAAAAATAACACATTAGATGATATTATTTTTCATAGATATCGTTGTTATTGTTGTGAATTATTAAGTTGTGTTCTATTAAATGTGGAGAATATGTGTCCTATTGAAATATTTTGGTTGAAAATCATGAATAAATGTTGAAAAAAACAAAGAACATAATAAAAGTGTTTCTAACAAACGTGTTCACACGTGAAACACGTTCAAGTTTTGTTGATTCTGTTCCCTCTGAAACAAGTGTTGCCCTTTCCTGTTGTCTTGTCTTGGAAATCTCAGTGAATGAAAATGAAACATTTGTGTTTTAATATGTATTTAACGTTTGACAGAATTGTCGAGAACCATCGAGAGATGGTCAATATCGCTGTTATTTTAAGAGTTGTATTTGATAATCGAGGCCGGTTGAGTGGGTATTTTTGACGGACATCTTGTTTATTCCTGAATCCAAGCGGACAAGACTTTTCAGCGTAAAACAACAGAGCGGCGAAGTGAACTAACGCGCGGTTATGATAAACACAATGTCGCTGCGCTTAGAAAGACATTAGCAATGGACTTGTAGCGTCCTAGTAAATGTGTAAATGTTATTTTTGTGTACATTTCAAATATTTCAACCGGCGAGCAAACATATTT
>JAODAC010005230.1:14658-31713 GCA_027575185.1 Mimaenictus wilsoni
CTTCCTCATAGCTAAACTAACCTAGACTAACCTAACTCGTACCTAACCTAACCTAGACTAACCGAACTTCTACCAAAACGTTGCTCAAAAATGCACAAACTTACTCACACCTAACAAAACTCAACCAAATTTGTCTTGTTCTCTACAAACATAATCTAACATGAACGTCTTCACTTCGAAAATTTAAGATCGTAACAACTACCCAATCAATGCTACAAAACCTGAAACTGAAAATAATATGATCTATCTCAAATGGATCAAGATGAGTCAAAAACACGGGGATACCAAAGTTAGACTACCTTATTCTAACTTTCAGCCCTTACTTCCTAACAACCTAACTTCCTCATAGCTAAACTAACCTAGACTAACCTAACTCGTACCTGACCTAACCTAGACTAACCGAACTTCTACCAAATGTTGCTCAAAAATGCACAAATTTACTCATACCTAACAAATCTCAACCAAATTTGTCTTGTTCTCTACAAACATAACCTAACATAAACGTCTCACTTCGAATATTTAAGATCGTAACAACTACCCAATCAATGCTACAAAACCTGAAACTGAAAATATTCTTGAACATAACTTCATTCTAACATGTTTAACATCTATTGATGAACCTAACCTAACCTAAACTAACCTAACCTAACCTAATCTTCCAATTAGATACACTCGTACTAGCAGTAAATATTAAAACTTATTTCCTTAATAAACCTACCACTAATTATAATTAAACAAGAACGATGAGCAAATCGAGCTGAGTGATTGGCAAAGAAAAACTGGCAAATTAACCCAAATAGTTGCATTTCGATGCGAAACGATCATCGAAATGACAAAGCAAAAAAAAATGCGCACACCAAATTGGGCAACCGTGATTACACGCACGGCAAACATACTCCGTACTGAACACGACGGCAATCTATATTAATGCGAATATGGATCAAAAGAGGTGTAGTCAGGTAGTAAGTCGTCGGTAGCTTAAGCCGCAACAGTTATGGAAAAAACATTTTTTGCGATTTTCCACTTTCGATTTCGTTTATAGCCTGGGTGTGTGCGTTAACGCGCTTCGCCGGACTTTTCAGCGCGTATTAATTTCGTCGGCATGCAGGCATCGGCAATAAACGTTGCCTCTAATGATGGTGCAATTAAAATGCAAATCGCGATTTCAACAGCAGCGTGCACAGCACTCTGCAAAACTGTGCTAAGTGGTTGGTCTAAGACTCGTACGTAATTGCATATTTCGCGCAGATGACAGCTAAACAACGTCCGGCCTCATGCGCTTTGTTGCAAATTTCAATATGTACTGTTTTATGTTTGTGGCGTCTCATATTTTCACATACACACACACACACACACACACACATACATCCATACATACGCACACACACACATATATATATATATATACACATACCAAGAGAGAAGAGAGCTATGAGGAAGTGAACCACATTTACAACAAAGTGACTCATTTCGGGCTTGCAAATAATGGTCTTGTCGACATTATTAGACACATCAACCTATGTTATGATGTGAAAACAAAGTGCGAAAGAATGATTAAATGTGTTGCAAAAGTGAAAATGTGAAAACATTAGGTTAGGCATCGTAATATCGCATGTGTTTAGAAGGCAACGACTTGCTATTATTTTAAATGACATTTTAAGTCGCTTGTACCGGAGGGACAAAGTTGGGAATTATTTCGGCTGTAAACGTTAAGTAGTTAATTTCTATTCATGCTCGTGGCGAGGTACAGTGGCTAAAATGTGGCAGGTAGATGCATTAAATCAGCGCAGACGCCTCGTGAGTGCACGGAATCCGCATTATGCGTCTGTTTAACATCATTTTTAACATATTCATAATGATGATATTAAAGTGAATGATACACCAAAAGATAGATTGACTCTTCTACTTCAGTAATCAGGAGTTTCAATTTATTTTTTCATGCTGAAAATTGAGTTATTAGTGCTAGAATCAGACGTCGCGTGAGCGCACGAAATCCGCATTTCGCGTCTATTTACCATCATTTTTAACATATTTATAATAATCATAAGAAAATCAATCATACACCAAACGATAGATTAACTCTTCTACTTCAGTAATCAGGTGTTTTAATTTATTCTTTCATGATGGAAATTGAGTTATCAGTACTAGTATCAGACGTCGCGTGAGCGCACAAAATCCTCATTTTGCGTCTTTTTCCATAATTTTTAACATATTTATTATAATGATATGGAAATGAATGATACACCAGAAGGTAAATTAACTCTTCTAAATCAGTAATCAATCAGTATGATTTATATATTTTTAGACCTATATTGAGTAATCAGTGCCAGAATCAGACGCCGCGTGAGCGCACAAAATCCGAAATTCGCGTCTTTTACCATCATTTTAAACATATTTATACCGATGATTTTAAAGTGAATGATACACCAAAAGATAGATTGACTCTTCTACTTCAGTAATCAGGAGTTTCAATTTATTTTTTCATGATGGAAATTGAGTTATCAGTACTAGAATCAGACGCCACGTGAACACACGAAATCCGCATTTCGCGTCTTTTACCATCATTTTTAACATATTTATATTGATGATATCAAAATGAGTGATACGTAATATCACTCATGTGAGTGATATGGTAATATGAGTGAACTTGTGGTAACTGTGTTTAGGTGTGTTTTCAAATTTGGTTTCAAGTACATCCAATTAGCCGAATTTATGGTACTCATGTTGACGTTTTATGGCGGTTACCTGTTCCAGGAACTATTAGATAATATTGCGTTTCAAAATTTGTTCTAATAAACTCTCCCAATTTATCTTAAACTCAGCATAACCTCAAGATAACTTTATCTCACTTCTAATCTAACCTAAATCACATTTTCAGCTATCATGATTTAATATATTGGAGGTTACCTTAACTTAACCTGCAATAATGCAACAGAAGTTACTCTAACATAATATTTGCACCTTACAAAACCTATCCTAATCTGTCCTTTTGGAAAATTATGAATTAGGGTTTGGTTGAGTGAATCAACATTTATTGAATTTCTTGCGTATAGTCCCGGAAGTCTGTTAGAGTGTACAATTTCATAGATTATACATTCGATCGCCCTATTTTATATAGTTTCCTCAATATCGAATATCGATCTCAACAAAGGCATATGCTACCAGCATTATTCGCGAGAGATATTTATTACTGTTTTATGATAGCCAATACCGATGTCTATTATTTATTACCGCTTGATTTATGCGCTCTATCACCATTCGTGTTGCTACTCGATAACACGTTTTCATGCAAAACTTTTGAAAGAGCCAATTGACAGGTCAGAATATAAAGCAAAAGCATATCAATTACAACATGAAAAATTTCCATATAAATACATTTATTTAAATAAATTTAAGTGGTGCTATTATAATAGGAGAAGTTTCTAAACGCCATCTTATAGTAGATAGTAGTACTAATATCATCACAATGAATTATAAAAAATGACAAACGAATGAAAAGGAGACTAACATAGGATCCTATTCCAAAAAAAAACAAACTTAACCTAACTTAACCAAACCTAACCAAACCTAACCAAACCTAACCAAGCCTAACCAAACGTAACCTAACCTAACTAAACCTAACTAAACCTAACCAAACCTAACCTAACCTATTCCTATATTACAATCGCACTCTGCTATTTAAACGAATAAGTTTAAAAGCGCCATCTCGTAGAAACTAGCAGTACTACTTCTGAACGACGAATATAAATGTAAGAGGCGATGACAAACGTTCGAAGCTGTTCTAAAGCACCCTCTAATAGCAAATATTTAAACTCATTCTTTTCAAGGAAGCAATAATCAAAAAATGTATATAGTTCTGTTGAAATATCTGATTGAAAATGATAAATTAATTAAAAAAAACTAATATACGTTGGTACAATCGCACTGTGCTACTTAAATGAACAGGTATGCAAACGCCGTCTCCTATTGACTTATTAGTAGCACTAACGTCTGAACATAGAATATAAAAGTAATAAGGGATGACAAAGGATCGAAGATGTTTTGAAGCGCCCTCTAATAACAAATATTGAATCTAATTCTTTCTAAGCAATCAATTATGAAGAAATGCATAAAGTTTTATTGAAACATTTCATTGAAAATGATTAATGACCAAAAATAAACAAGAATTCCTTGGTACAATTACTCAGAGCTATCATACGAAGAAATTTAAAAGCGCCCTCTCGTAAGAACTAGCAATACTAACGCCTGACCGTTGAATATAAAAGTATTACACGATAACAAGGGATCGAAGATGTTCTAAAACGCCCTCCAATAGCCAATAGTGAAACTAATTCCCTCTAAGGTAGAACTTTTAAAGAAATTCATATAGTTCTGTCAAAATATTTGATTGAGTAATAAGCGATGACAAAGGATCGAAGATGTTCTGAAGCCCCCTCTAGTAGCAAATATTGAAGCTAATTCTTTCTAAGCAATCAATTATGAAGAAATGCATAGTTATATTGAAACATTTCGTTGAAAATGATTAATGACCAAAAATAAACTAAAATTCATTGGTACAATTACTCAGAGTTATTATACGAAGAAATTTAAAAGCGCCCTCTCGTAAGAACAAGCAATACTAACGCCTGACCGTTGAATATAAGAGTAAGACACGATAACGAGGGATCGAAGATGTTCTAAAACGCCCTCTAATAGCCAATAGTAAAACTAAATCCTTCTAAGGAAGCACTTTTAAAGAAATTCATATAGTTTTGTCGAAATATTTGATGGAGTAATAAGCGATGACAAAGGATCGAAGATGTTCTGAAGCCCCCTCTAGTAGCAAATATTGAAGCTAATTCTTTCTAAGCAATCAATTATGAAGAAATGTTATATTGAAACATTTCGTTGAAAATGACTAATGACCAAAAATAAACTAAAATTCATTGGTACAATTACTCCGAGTTATTATACGAAGAAATTTAAAAGCGCCCTCTCGTAAGAACTAGCAATACTAACGCCTAACCGTTGAATATAAGAGTAATACACGAAGACAAAGAATCGAAGATGTTCTAAAACGCCCCCTAATAGCCAATAGTAAAACTAAATCCTTCTAAGGACCTTTTAAAAGGACCTCTAAGGAACTTTTAAGGAAACTCATATAATTATGTTGAAATTTTTGATCGAAACTGATTAATCGTCGAAAGGTAATTAATTATACGTTTGTACAAGATTTTGTCAGTGTCTTACGCAACCGACATCCGTTGCCATTTTCCCAGGTTTCGCACAGTGTGCAAAATCGCCGGCGAAAAAGTATCGTCGAGGAAGAAATTAATATGTCAAGCTATTTTTACGCCTTTTGCTGCTCACAGGCGCTCGCCGTGATTCGGCGTGAGCGGCAAGCAGCAAACCAGGCCTGAGAAAGTGTAATTTATTCACTCGCATTCACATTGATAAACTTTGTGCGCATGATGCGATTACATCCGCATTGTGGTGTTTACTTAAGTCTTCGAGGCATACTTGTAGCTCTTCTGGGATGGCTTAAAAGCGAAGCGGCACGGACGAGATCGCCTGAGAGCACTCTCGTTTTCGTTCTGATTTGCTCGATGCGGACGAAATCGACGCCGATGGATACAACATTCGCCTTAATTGGCGTGGAATTTATCGCACAATTTTCTAGGTGCGATATCACAAATTGGTGAAGGGTGTAATACCTATAAGCAATTACTCGACTTGAATTCAATTTCGCCGATTCCTGCTTGTTGATGTTTTGCCTGAAGTTTCCTTATTTCCTCGTTAATAAATTAGACGTTGTCGATTTGCCTGCTGTGCTGCTTTGATGATCGCTTCTCGTTTGATGTGGGATTAATTTTAGAAAAGTTAATTTATTAACAGCAAGAGTAATAGCATCAAATAGCAAACCTCGCAAAAATGTTCGAAGTCATTTCGTACGTTTTTATGTTCTGAAAAGATAAGCTGGCAAAAAGAGTGCACAAAGTGAACGGTTAAAGAGAGCGCTGTTACACGTAAAGTGAAATGAATTGAAGCAGATGCAAGAAGTCAAATAAGGAGATGGAGAGTTTTGAGTCGGTTATTGACATTGGATACACGATCTCATGGTCAGGGTTTAGAGGAAAGTAAAATATAAACAAATTGTATTGTTCCTCTCACTTTACTCAGGTATATAAATGTGATGTTTCTAATTTTACTTCATTATCGATATCGATAGCCTATCAAGATGCAGACCAATTTCTATGTAAGTAACTTACCATCAATTTTAATTAAGAAAGGTATTAATTAAACATTCCGCTGTCAAGATAGTAAAAAATCCCAGAAAAAAATTATTAGATATAGCCATATGAAAAAAAAATCGAGAGTGCCTCTTCTCGTTTACATATGTTGTTTATATAACCCAACTAAGTATAAATTTTGTGAGCCAATTTTTTTTCACTCGGTGCAAGTGCCCTAAACAGTCTACTAAAGTTTGCCATTTTCAATGCGTAAAGAAGACGTATACACTCAATTTTCTCCGAAACTATAAGAATGTGCCACAAGATATTCAAATAAAAATTATTGCAAATTTAAAAAGTAATATGCTGATAGAAAAGTAGTAATGATCAACGCCGTGTTGATAGGAGAAAAGGTAATTTAAATTGCCGCTGTAAATGTAGTAATAAATCCCAGCAAAAAATTATTAGATATATCCATAAGAGAAAAATAAATAAAAAATCGAGAGTGCTTCTTCCTCTTTACAAATGTTGTTTATATGATCCAACTTGGTATAAATTTTGTGTACCTTTTTTTTCACTCGGTGCAAGTTCCCTAAAAATCTACTAAAATTTGCCATTTTCAATGAGAAAAGAAGACGTATATACTCAATTTTCTCAGAAACTATAAGAGTGTGCCTCAAAATATTCCAATAAAAATTATTGTAAATTTAAAGAGGTATACGCTGATGGAAAAATAATAATGATCAACGCGGTGCTGATAACAGAAAAGGTAATTTAAATTAGTTCGTAAAAAATCCCAGAAAAAAATTTATTAGATATATATATAGCCATAAGAAAGAATAAATAAAAATCGAGAGTGGCTCTTTCCCTTTACATATGTTCTTTATATGACCGAACTTAGTATAAATTTTATGAGCCCAATTATCTTTACTCGGTGCAAGTGTCCTAAAAAGTATATTAAAATTTGACATTTTCAAGGCAAAAAGCAGACGTATATACTCAATTTTCTCCGAAACTATAAGAATGTGCCTCAAGAGGCTTAAATAAAAATTATGACAAATTTAAAGAGGAATATGCTGATGAAAAAATAATATTGATCAACGCGGTGCTGATAGGAGAAATGATAATTTAAATTACCGGTGTAAAGTTAGTAGAAAATCCCTGATAAAATATTAGATATAGCCACATAAAAAAAAAATTTAGAGCTCCTCTTCCCGTTTACATATGTTGCTTATATAACCGAACTTAGTATAAATTTTGTGAGCCCAATTGTTTTGACTCGGCGCAAGTGCCGTAAAAGTCTATTAAAATTTAGCATTTTCAATGCAATAAGAAGACGTATACACTCAATTATTTCCGAAACTGGAAGAATGTACCTCAAGATGTTCAAATAAAAAATATTGTAAATTTAAAGAGAAATATGCTGATGAAAAAATAGTAATGATCAACGTGGTTCTGATGGGAGAAAAGGAATTTAAATTATCGCTGTAAAGTTAGTAAAAAATGCCATAAAAATTATTAGAAATAGCCATAAGAAAAAATAAATAAATATCGAGAGTGCCTCTTCCCCTTTACATATGTTGTTTATATAATCCAACTAAGTATACATTTTGTGAGACCATTTTTTTTCACTCGGTGCAAGTGCCCTAAAAAGACTGTTAAAATTTGACATTTTCAATGCAAGAAGAACACGTATACACTCAATTTTCTCCGAAACTATAAGAATGTGCCTCAAGATGTTCAAATAAAAATCATTGTAAATTTAAGGAGGAATATGCTGATGAAGAAATAGGATCATTACTAACGTTGTACTGATAGCAGAAAGGGTTTAATAAAAACATAATGCATACAGTTTGTATCAAAATAAACAGTCCTGAAGATGTTATGTATGACATCATTAAAAAATTGAAATTCAAATTTAATCAAAACAAAAAATTCTCTAATAATTTTTTTGGTAGGATTTTTTTACTAACTTTACAGCTGGTAATTTTATATATTACTTTTCTTACTAAAACATAATTAACTAAACGTTTCTTGACTAAACGTAATGTTCTTCTGAAAAAATGAAACTTTTTTGACAGTTTCTAGCAGTGTGTAGTTGCCTCTTAGCGATAACACAGGCAAGACCTTCAGGTCATGACTCAAGTCATCCATTGGTTGGGGTACCAGATCTATCCGACTTTGCTGGTCTTCACTATCCCAAATTGGATGTTATCGACTTGGGAGAAACACAAAAATATGTACCGGAAAAAGAAATTAAAGTTATTCGAACCATTAAGATAAGTCAGCCCTATCCTGTGGAGGTACCAGTGAAGGTACCCTATCCAGTCCCGGTTGTGAAGGAAGTGCCAATTGAGGTTACCAAAGTTGTGAAAGTCCCCGACCACTCGCACGTCGATGTGGTCAAGTCTGTTCAAGTTCATTCTAGTGCTAGTACTGAACAAATTCATGGGTCTGGTGCTGGTCAATGGGAATCTTCAGTTGGTGGTCATCCAGATGCTTCACAGTATGCAGAGGAACAAGGCGGCCAACCTCAGGCGGGGAATTATGAATACCAACCAAATTATTATCAGGGAGATGGGTATGAGTCAAGTGAGGGACACCATTAAAATTATTGTTATGATTTCTTTATTGTTTTAATAAAAATTGTTACAAAAAAGTAGTCATTGATTTTTGAAGGTCGCGGAAGATAAACCTGAATGCATCCACTTGTTTATCTTTGCAAACGGACTGTTTAATGGTTATTAGAAGCAAGAGTTTTATTTTCCTTCTATTTCCGTCGTTCTAGGTTTCAAGTTCCAGTGTCCCTCATGAAAAATAAACCTTGGTACATTTACAGGGAATGACTTCTGGTCATACCTTGAGTTTATAATTACTTGTGAATCAGATTTGACTAGTCTTTATTATCCCAAATTGGATGTAATCGACTTGAGGGAACCACAAAAATGTATCCCAAAATAGAAGATTATAGTTATTCGAACCATTAAGATAAGTCAGCCCTATGTGAAGATTCAATATCCGGTCATAGTTGTGAAGAAAGTACTGGTTGATGTTTCTAAAATTTTTAAAGTTTCAGAGCATTCGCACGTCGGCGTCGATGTTATCAAGTCTGTTCAAGTTCATTCTAGTGCCAGTACTGAACAAATTCATGGGTCTGGTGCTGGTCAATGGGAATCTTCAGTTGGTGGTCATCCAGATGCTTCACAGTATGTAGAGGAACAAGGCGAGCAACCACAGGCGGGGAATTATGAATACCAACCAAATTATCATCAGGGAGAGATGGGTATGAGTCAAGTGAGGGACACCATTAAAATTATTGTTATGTTTTCTTTATTGTTTTAATAAAAATTGTTACAAAAAAGTAGTCATTGATATTTGAAGGTCGCTTCTGTGAATCCCAGGATCCAAATTCCAATCAGTACCAAGAAGTTTCCTTCGGTTTGTTTCTGTTTGTTTCTTCGCTTTGTTTCCTTCTGTTCCTGTTGTATCACGGTTCATTTTAGTGTTAGGGCTAAAGTGCTAAGTAAATTCATGAGTCCACGTCTGCTCAATGGGCTTAAGTTGTCAACGTAGGCGTAAGTAACTTGTTATGAAATGGAACTGTTTAAGAATGATCTAAACTAATTGTAAGTTGGTTCCTTCTGTGAATCCCACGATCCAAATTCCAATCAGTACCAAGAAGTTTCCCGCGGTTTGTTTCTGTTTGTTTTTTCGATTTGTTTCCCTCTGTTCCTGTTGTATCACAGTTCACTTTAGTGATAGGGCTAAAATGCTAAGCAAATTCATGAGTCTACGTCTGCTCAATGGGCTTAAGTTGTCAACGTAGGCGTAAGTAACTTTTTATGAAATGGAACTGTTTAAGAATGATTTAAACCAAGCTGTTGCCTTCGATGAATCCCAGGATCCATGATCTGTACCTATGATCCAATTCTAGCTCTGATACAATCAAGCTCCATTTCCCATGGAGGACAGAAGGAAATCTTAGGTATCTTTAAGGTCGAAAGCATCAAAGGGTCATCATTTCACAAAGTTTATTAAAGTTTTAGTAAAGTTAACAGAGAAAATAAGTTACAAATACAAAAATAGTCTTCTGTTTGATGTTGTTCCTCCCTTTAAAGATGACCAAGACCATGTTCATGACCTCCCAACTCCAGCCCATGTCCCAAACCATGTCCCAAACCATGGTCCAAACCATGGTCCAAACCTTCATGATGCTCATGCCCATGAACAACCAGAGGTACATGTTTCTCCACAACATAAGGCACCTTAACCGGATAAGGCACAGGCTTGTGCACCGGGTAAGGCTTGTGTACAGGGTACGGCACCGGAACCGGATGTGGAACGTGAACGTGATGTGGCACCTTTACCGGATACGGCACTGGCTTCTCCACCACCACTGGCACAGGCTTCTCTACATGAACCGGATACGGTTTGGGAACGTGCACTGGATAGGGACGATCAACAGGCACCGGAACAGGTACCTTCACCGGATAGGGCACCTTCTTGATGACGGGGTACGGCACCGGATGTGGTACAGGCACTGGTACAGTCACCTGTTTCACATGGTGATGATGATGGTCATGATGGGTTTCCTGATGATGATGATGACCTAGATCTAAGCCATGACCATGTCCATGCTCAAAACTATGTCCGAATGACTCTAAACTATGCCCAAAACCATGATCATGTTCAAAACTCAAGTCCAGCAATCCCCTTTTATCTTTCTTCGTTGGTTCATCTTGAGTAAGTTTGGTATCCTCAACTGCCTTTTCCTGGCTTGTTTCTTCACAGTTTGCGAGGGAAAGGCCTAACAGGAACCCAATTACGCAAATCTAAATGGGATTAATTACAAATTGATATTAGTTGAAACAAAGTAGACTTAAACGGTTCATGAAACCTTTCATGAAGGTAAGTAGACTTAAGTGATATAAGTATACTTTCGTGATTTAGGATAACTTTCGAGAGTAAAGTAGAGTAAAGTTGGGCTAAGTAGACTTATATGATTTTAAATAGACTTAAGTGGTGTCAAGTCGACTTAAGTAGAGTTTTCTACTTAACTCTAGTAATCTCAATTAATTAGGAGCCTGATGTATTCTTAAGTAGAGTTAAGTAAAGTTAAGTAGGCTTAAGTAGAGTTAAGTAGACTTAAGTGACTTGAGTAGTCTTCAATGATTTAAGGAGATTTAAATGACTTAGACAGTATTAGGTGACTTAAGTAGACTTAAGCGACTTAAGTAGACTTAAGTGACTTAAGTAGACTTAAGTGACTTAAGTATACTTAAGTAGACTTTAGTGATTAAAGTAGACTTAAGTGACTTAAGTAGATTTAAGTGACTTCAGAAGACTTAAGTAGACTTAAGTAGACTTAAGTGACTTCAGAGGACTTAAGTGTCTTAAGTAGACTTAAGTAGCTTTAAGTGACTTGAACCGACTTAACGTAATAAACGAAACCGTGAACTTACATGAAACTTCATTTTTGAGTTGTTAATATGATGTCTGAACAATGATTGTTGGTGCTTCAGGGGCACAATGAGTTTTTATACCATTTTTGTCGATTTATGGAGGTGGCACTAGGATGCTCCAATAATAAATTGTTAGTTTTCTATATAAATATATAAATATTGAACCCCACTAATGAATAGCTAACTAGTCAAACTAGAAGCAATACGCTAGAAACCGTACGGTTGGATCAATTGTTTCTGGTAAATCACAAACGTACGTTATTGGTGTTACAAAATTGGTAATATTCCTGATTTTCAGTCCACATTTATCAATTTCAATTTCAATATCTATCCAATACCAAACCTTCAAAGGCTTCAAATCGTTAAATCAATCAAATGTATGGGCATAACCCACTTATGACCAGATGTATTAGTATCCACGAGGGTATGTAGGTAAAACCGCGGCGTATTTGATGAAATATAAAACCAACGCGCACTTGGCGCCGAGTTATCCAACTTCAACGAGCAATAATGAGTGTGACGGTAAAAGCATCGCATACAAGCGACGCACAAATGACATGCCAAATAGAGTATAATCTTTCATGCGAACGAAAGTTCCTGCCGTGCTTTATTTTCCCACGCAATAATGCGCACGCATACACATACATATGCATAATTAGTATCTCGCAGTGCATTCAAGCGTGTTAATGTATAATCAGATTTGATAAAGTTTAAAAATTAGTTGTATGACTTTTGAATTTAAGTTGACTTAAGTGCACTGAAAATTAAGTAGGATTAAGAAATTACGTTTTAACTGGCCTTAACCTTAAGAAATTAAGAGAATTTTAAGAATTTAAGTGTGATTAAATGACTTAAGTAGAATTGAATGACTTAAGTAGCATTTAATGACTTAAGTAGAGCCTAAGAGGACTTAACCGTGTTTAAGAAGAATAGATGTAAGGTGACTTAAGTAGCGTTAAAAACTTACGTTTAAATGGCTTAAGTAAATTTACATGTCTTAAGTAGACTTAAGTATACTACAAGTTAAGTAGGCTTAGGAAATTATGTGTTAATAGGCCTTAATCTCAAGAAATGAAATGACAAATTTAAGAATTTTAAGAATTATATAGTATTAAATGACTTAAGTAGCATTTAATGACTTAAGTAGGTCTGAGAAGACTTAACCATGTTTATGAAAACCTTGAAGTTAGGTGACTTAAGAAAAGTTAAAAACAACTGTAAGTTTTTAACTTTTCTTAAGACTTAATGACTTAAGTGAATTTGCTTGACTTAAGTAGACTTAAGTGACTTAAGTAGACAAAATAAAATTAAGTACGCTTAAGAAATTTTGAGATAACTAATAAGATTGTTATGAATTTTAGGAGAATTAAATGACTTAAGTAACATTTAATGACTTAAGTAGGCTAAGAAAATTTAAACGTCTGTAAGTAGTCTAGAAGTTCGGTGACTTAAAAACTTTCTGTTAAATTTGACTTACGTAGACGTAAATGACTTAAGTAGACTAAAACTTAAGTAGGCTTAAAAATTATGTGTTCACAGGCTTTAAGCTTGCGAATTTAAATTAATTTAAGAATTTATGTAGAATTACATGACTTAAGTAGCATTTAATGACTTAAGCAGGTCTGAGAAGATATAACTATGTTTATGAAGACTCCAAGTTAGCTGACATAAGAAGACTTAAAAACTTACAGATAATGACTTAAGTAAACAAAAAAAAATTAGTATGACTAAGAAATTTCGGATAACCGGCCTTAAGAAATTTAAAAAAATTAAGATTTCTAAGAATTTTAATAGAATTAAATCACTTAAGTAGCATTTAATGACTTAAGTAGGCTAAGAAAAATTAACCGTCTTTAAGTAGTCTAAAAATTAGGTGACTTAAGTAGACTTAAAAACTTTCAGTTAAATAACTTTTAAGTGAATTTGACTTAAGTAGGCTATAACTTAAGTTGGCTTAATAAATTATGTGTTAACAGGCCTTAACCATGAGAATTTAAATTAATTTAATTAAATTAATTTAAAGAATTATATAGAATTAAATGGCTTAAGTAGCATTTAATGACTTAAGTAGGTCTGAGAAGACTTAACCATGAAGACTTAAAGTTAGGTGATTTAGAACTTACAGTTAATGATTTAAGTCAATTTGCATGACTTTAGTAGACTTAAGTGACTTAAGTATACTAAAAAATTAAGTATGTTTAAGAAATTTCGGATAACTGGTCTTAACTATAAGAAATTTTAAAAAATTAAGATTTTTAAGAATTTTAATAGAATCAAATCGCTTAAGAAGCATTTAATGACTTAAGTAGGCTAAGAAAACCTAACCATATTTAAGTAGTTTAGAAGTTAAGTGAGTTAAGTAGACACAAAAACTTTCAATTAAATGACTTATGTGAATTCGACTTAAGTAGACGTAAATGACTTAAGTAGACCAAGAAAATAAGTAGGCTTAAAAAATGTGTGAACAAGCCTTAACTTTGTGAAATTAAATTAATTTAAGAATTTTAAGAATGTAAGTAGAAATAAATGACTTAAGTAGCACCTATGAAGATGGCGATGGTCATTTTAGAAGGCGAGTGCCTCAATTGCCTGAATCAAAAATGTGTTGATCAGGTAACTGATGTTCCTCCCCTTATTCATAAGAATAGTGAGAGAAGAGAATCAACGACCCGCCGAGATGTTGCAACAATGCAAACATGCTTAAGCTGTAATCCGTGAAATCTATCACGTTCGCACAGACCGTACTTACCAATAACAATGATAGCAAGTATTAGCAACAAGTACAGTTGCAGAAAAGCAAAAAGGCCGATTGCTTTCTCTTGAACTTCTTCGTACGTTGTGAACCCACCTTTTGTGTTTTTTCCACACATAAGTATAATCACTATACTCATGCCTTTACTTAAGTAATAATGACTTAATATCTTCAATTTTGCACAATTTCCTCATTGTCCATATGTTAACTTATTTGTTTTTTCTGCATTTTCTTTAAGAAACGTGAAAGTTTGCTAATTTTAAAAGTGAAATCAAAAAATATTATAATCATAACTAGACCGAACTAATTACTTGCGTAAGTATCTATCCAATTAGTATCTTAATCAATTGCACAAAGATGCACGTTACATGTAAATCATGCAATTCTTAAGCAGGGCCGGAATTGCTGCATTTTTTTTCATAGTTTGTAGAAAATTTCAAGGCCAAAAAATGCCTTCTGTGGGTAGTATTTATTTCCATGGAAGAGATAGAGTTATATGATTTTAAGTAGTCTTAAGTGGTGTCAAGTCGACTTAAGTAGAGTTTTCTACTTAACTCTAGTAACCTCAAGTATTTAGTAGCCTCGAGTATTGTTAAGTAAAGTTAGGCTAAAGTTAGGTAGGCTTAAGTAGAGTTACGTAGACTTAGATGACTTGAGTAGCCTTCAATGATTTAAGAAGGCTTAAATGACTTTGACAGATTTAGGTGATTTAAGAAGGCATAAGTGACTTAAGCAGACATACGTGACTTAAGTAGACTTAAGTGACTTAAGTCTACTTAAGTGACTTAAGTAGACTTAGGCAACTTAAGCCAACTTAACGTAATAAAAAGAACCGTGAACGTACATGAAATTACATTTTTGAGTTCTTAATAAGATGTCTGAACAATGATTGTTAGTGATCCAGGTCGTAAACAGATCCGGAACAGCTATCAGATTATATGTTTACTTAAGTCATTTAAGACTACTTAAATTAGTAGCCTAAAGTAACCTTCACTTGAGTAGCCTTCATTGCTTTAAGAAGGCTTAAATAACTTAGATTTAGGTGACTTAAGAAGACAAAAGTTACTTAAGAAGACATAAGTGACTTAAGTAGACTTAGGTAACTTAAGAGACTTAAGTAGACTTAAGTGACTTAAGTGACTTAAGTAGACTTAAGTGACTTAAGTAGACTTAACTGACTTAAGCCGACTTAACGTAATAAAAGAAACCGTGAACTTACATGAAACTTCATTTTTAAGTTCTTAATAAGATGTCTGAACAATAATTGTTAGTGTTCCAGCGCTTAAACAGGTCCGGAATAGCTATCAGATTATATGTTTACTTAAGTCATTTAAGACTCCTTAAATTACTTAAGACTATTTATCGTATCGTTTTTTTTTAAATTTAAATTTGTTTTTAGGATGGTTGAGGAAAAGCCTGTGTCTTATGAGAAACATATTACGCCGTTACCTTTTCATTTTTATCCCTTGGTTGAGGACCATTGTTTTTTATCATAGGGGGTTGTAAATTTCGAGGCCAAAAAATGCCTTCCATTGGTAGTACTTCCATGGGAGAGAAATCCTTCGACCAGCTTAATTACAAAAATAAATTTAAATTCGATAAATTGAACCTGGAAATTGAGGTTCCTCCCTTTAAAGATTAAAGACAAAATAAGTAATAAATGTATAAAATGTATAAAGGTTAGAAACATTCAATAAGTTATCTTAAGTCATCCGAAACTTCACTGAAACGATTTGAACAATTGTTGGCATACGGAAAAGGCATGCTAATGAAGAGAAATTTCGATTTTCGCGTGACATTTGACAGTATTTTTTCGTATGATGAAAGCAAAAACCTGCAATTTCCATTTAAATTACGCTGGTTAAAGTCCGCGCAACTTGTCTTGCAAATTCCATCACAAATCGAGATAATTATACACAGGCCGAATTGTGCCGATATTGCCAGAGAACTACGTCGTAATTACACCAGTTTCAAAATTGTTTTACATCTTACAATTTGTTAGCAAACCATTTGGCGTATGAATTTGCTTTGCCTGCATGTACTTACACATATATGTCATGTGGTTGGTTGGTATGGCTTTATTTACAGTGATTTAGTTTCAATCAGTTTCAATTGGACAGGAGAATTAATGACGAATTGAGCGCATATTTTCATTGAATAAATGAATAAATTACTTCATTATAAATAAGTTTACACTGCTAAATTTAGTTTAGATGTTTAAGAAAATTAAGGAATTAATGATACAGAACATTTTATTTATACATATTGATTGTATTGATAGTTATGGAAAAATGTTATTAAATTATTGTTTAAACCAATGAAAAAAAATATATCGAAAAAAATGGGATGAGGTAAGTAACGATTGTGCATGATGATTTTTTTTTAAATACGTGTTGTCGATAATAGTATATTCCAACAGGGTTCATTTGGTTACAAGTTGTTGTTTTACAAATTACCGTCTGTTTTTCAGTTGTATAGCGTTTAACGCCTTCTGTTGAGAATGGCGAGGCAAAATAGAGGCCTTTTTTATATTTGTCGCCAAATTATCAATATTCAGTCTGGCGTGAAAGAACTTTTGAACTGTTTAGTCTACACCACATGTTTTTCACGTTTTTTGTAAGCCCTGAGTCGT